>WTSP01007048.1:14459-36946 GCA_025331215.1 Actenoides lindsayi | reverse complement strand
TGTTTATTTTGTTTCTTTTTGTTTATTACTGAGGGGAAGCTTATAGGGTCACAGAAGGAACATCTAGAAGGTATCTGGGGAAGCCATTCAGGCTATTTCCTGGCTTAAAGGAAATTCAGCTGTCATTAAACTGTTCTTAACTGGTGGCTAGGCAGCTGGTCTGTTTTGAAATACTTCCAGTCTGGGAATATCAATATTCTTCAATATCCTTACAGTCAGGACACTTTTAATAAAATACAGTGTATGTTTTACCATCCTTTAAGACCCTTACATTTTTTTTGTGTGTGAAGGGTTTTTTAAATTTTATTTTTATTCTCCCTATTATCATCTGAAGCATTATTGAATTAAAGTATTTGCACTACTTTTTTTACCACTAAGTATAGTATATTCAAAAATTTATTTTTGAGTAGAAGGAGATAATGGAGTGATTTATAGATAAAATTTTAAATGTATATACTTGTGTCTAATATCCACTCTTTTAATTATACCACAACAGCTTCAAAAATAAGAGAAAAATTTTATAGTTTCTGAATCATATTGCAATGGGCTGGCTGTTATAAGAGCTTGATTAATGTAGACTGAGAATCATAGTTACTATTTTTCATTATGCAGTAAATTTTTATTATCCATGTTACGGGGACCCTTTCACCTGAATGTACTTCAGATTCCTCAACAGTGCTAACCAGCTTAGATGCATAACAAGACAAGTAAAACTGCCATAAAATAGACTCTTCTATTGCTCATAAAACAGTAATATTTATTAATACCTCTAATTTCTGTCAAAAAAAAATCTCTTTCAGTCTAAAAATTATTTGAATCTGTATTTCAAATACTTTGCCTGATGAAGCTTGAAGTTTTATCAGGTACTTAAACATTGCTAACAATGTTTAATGTGCTAAGTTCTGGCTTGATTCAAGATAAGTTGTCAATGTTTTGAACCTGCTGATGCAAAATGTGAGAAGTAGCAAAGAATTCTGTTTCTCTTACAATTCTTTCTGAGGTGAATTTCACTTACAGATGTGTAAATTTATTTATTCCAAGTAAAAAAGATACTTTAAAGTTTGGTAATGCAAAGTAATTAAAGTGTAATTGAAAGCAGTTTTTATTTCTTCATGCCTGGAAACTGGGGAAAATCAGAGCCAAACATGATATGTATTCTCATCGTCAACCTTAACACGTTGTTTTTGTCAAGGCTACAAGTAAGCAGAGGTGATACAGCTCTCTAGAAAGTGTTTTAATTTTTCCATTGATGTCTTAATAACATGTCCTAGTACAGCTGCTTAGTACAGTATAACCGAGCCTATAGCTCTTACCAGAATGAGTTTGCTTTTAGTTTTTTACAGCTGTTTTTAATTTGCATTTATGAGGAGGTATCTGTTGGACTGATTAAGAAGTTTGATGTGATTCTGATGATCTAGTTTAATGGAAACTGTTACGTAACACTTACCTTTGTTTAAATTACTACATTTAATTCATGCCAGCCTAAGATTGCAAAATAGATGCTCCAACTGTAAAGCAGTAAATCAACTTTCAAATCACAGCAACAACATAAAGCAGCCAACCACCTCCTAGTCTCTTGCATTGTGATTGTGTTTGTAATATAAACATGTAAGCATTTCCTTTTATGTTGATATTTGGAAGAAATTAAGCTCTTTTTTGTTTGTTTGTTTTTCTTATTTAAGCCTTGTCCTTCAGGGGCCCGTGATTTTCGAGAAAAGCAATGTGCAGATTTTGACAATATGCCTTTTCGGGGAAAGTATTATAACTGGAAACCCTACACTGGAGGTAACAGTTAGCTTTTCAAAAGCATTATCATACATGAAGTCTTCAAAACTATGTAAATGTTATATAGACAGTAATGTTTGTAAACAGAATGTTTTGATTAAAATATAATGAGCTGAGTTTGCTAAGCTTGTACATTCATCAGTTGTTGAAAATGTTGCAGAAGAGCTATCTCTATTCTGGTAGACTTTTGTTTTACTGTGAAGGGGAGAGAGCATCACTGCAGGGACTCCACTTGAAAAATAGGGAGCCCTTCTTCACCTGCAATTGCAATAGAATTAGAGATTCCATCAGTGATCTGTGAGTGCCTTTCATGCTACAATGAGGAGTTCAGTATAAAAAAAAAAAAACCTCACAAAAAGTTTCTTTCTTAGGGTCATAATATTAGGAAAAGGAGAAAGTAAAAGAATTCATAAGAGTCTCTGAAAACTGCTTCAATAAGTGAATAAAAAATAAGTGCACTGTGCAATAGAAGTGTATTTTGCAGCAGGGAAGAGGGTTGTAATTTCTTTTAGAGACAGTTTAATTAAGTTTAGTTATGTTTCTGGTGTTGTTCAAAATTTACAGGTTGCTCTTTTATTATTTTGGGGTTTTTTCCCTTTATAAAGCCTCAGTGATTACGTCTGTGTTCCCCCTTGTTTTTTTATATTTGCTGACTTGAATGGTTTTACTCATATTGTTTTAAATTTAAAACCTAAAGAAATTAATTATGATCACATAGTCTGAGCTCTAGTGTAATTCAATAGGAAGAAATTCCTAAATGAAATATTCTGATCTTCTTTTTGAAAGTTTACCCTGACACACTTTTAGCTCTACGTTCTTTTGTTATTCTTGTTTTTCAAATGGTAAAGTGGTATCCTTTTTGTGTTAAACTGATCTGTAATCACTAAGGTTGTATTGAAATAATGGAATCATTATGGAACCAGCTACCCTTACTATACCTTAATATGCAAAATAATATTTTTTGCAAGAAAAAAGGGTCAAGTACAGAAATAATAAAGAGAGGTTAAATAAAGAATATACATTTTATGTGTCAGGTGCAGGATAAGTTTATAAATTTCAGATCTGTTTATGCATATATATTGTAACTAATAGTTAACTTTTCAATATTTCTGTTAGTTTTTTTCTTTCATTCATTTTTGTTGTCCAGGTGGGGTTAAACCATGTGCATTAAACTGCTTGGCTGAAGGTTATAATTTTTACACTGAACGTGCTCCTGCAGTAATAGATGGGACTCAGTGCCATGCTGATTCACTGGATATCTGTATCAATGGAGAATGCAAGGTTACATATGTTTTTATAATGTATTTACAGATTGGTTTGCTCTGTCTGTTACCTCCTACACTCAGTTACGGTATTTGCTTGTTGCTTGTGTGAAACAGGAGTGTTGACAGGTCAAGTTGTTAATGAAAGAGTAAGATTGAGACAAAAGGATAAAAAAGCTATTGTATAAATTAGACAAATAATTTGAATTTTGGTAGCTTCTCACAGACATTCATAGAATCTTTCATTTTGTCTTCTTTCTTGCTTTATGGTTTCTGTTGAAGAATTGGTGGAAAGGGCAACAGGAGATGAACAGATTCCTTGCACTGTTCGAAGACCTATTCCATCATTCTATTTAGAACACCGCTCTGGCTGAAAAACAGTAAATGTGAACATGTTAATCTGTTTCTCTCTTAATGAGTTCATCCTGTTGCAAAAATTTCTGCTGCTTAATGTAATTGAAACAGAAAGTTCTCACTATTGCTCTGCAGTTCTAGAAAAAGTGTATAATGATGCAAGTATTTGCCATCTACTAAAATCTGATTATCTTGTAAGATTTCTGTAGAACTGCATTACATGAATTTGAATAAAATTGGAGATTCTGTGCCATATTTTTGGTTATATATATATATATATCCCACTCCTTTTTCAGTTTAGCAAGTGTTTATGTACTTAAGCTTAGACGTCTGAACAATATTGGTGACAAAGTTGTTTGATTTCACTGAAACCACTAACATAACTAAGTTTAACCTGATACTTAAATTCTTTGCTAAATTGAGGGCTGAAGATGTGTTTTTATTGAATAACATGATGAGATCAAAAGCATTTGCCATGTATTAGTAAACTAACAATAAAGAAAAACAAACAAACAAAAAGCACAAAAAATAACCTGTGGGATTCTAGTCTGCTTTATAAATAAGAAAATACAAATATTTAGACTACATCTCAATTTGAGAATGAGCTGTATAATAGAAATGGGCCTCTGTCTTACTGGTGAATCAGAAAGTCAAAATGTAAATTATTAGAATAATAGTATTTTGTCAATTATTTAAAGTATTTTAACTTATGGCCTATGTATTACCTGTTTACAAGACAGTATATAAAGATTCAGCTGTCTCTATTTTTATTACCTTTGTAATAGGGTTGAATCAATAAGTTTCGGGTGTTAATCACTGTTCACTGTACATAGATTTCTCAAATAGATAATCATAAATTTAACATAATTTTTATGATTAGGTATAGACATGTCTTTTTTTCCGAAGGCTTTTGAATTCTAATACAGCATGTAATTCAAGGTTTCTCTATGTTTCATTCTGCATTCATTATAGTGAAGTAATTTACACTTCATATTCAAACTTATAAAGATAATTGCAAATGTTGCCTGGAGGATATGGAAATGTGGTCTAAGAAGCTGTAAATGTGTTTGGGAACAGTATTGCTATTTATGCTGAGTAAATGCTTAAGGAACACACAGCAAATACCTTAACAAAGCAGTATAGATGGAACGCAACTGTTGTAATATTATGTAAAAATATCACTAATCGTTTACTGTTAACTGTAATAATTACATTGTAAAATGCTGTGAGATCCCTTCCTGAACGTCACAGTAGAAATATAAAGTACTTATTAATCAAGATTTGGTAACAACCCAAAATGTGGATTGTTCTCCTTTTTTAGTTTCTTTCTCAGGGAAGTGAAAACCTGCTTACAGAAACATCTATCAAAACCAGAGCAGATACAAGGAAGAACTGAATATCTCAAAGTTGAAAGAAACACTTCAAAAAAACCCTATGATCGTAGTGGTGCAAGACCATCATCCTGTTAAAATATTTATTCTTATCTGTTCCCAGCATGTAGGTTGTGATAATATTTTGGGGTCTGATGCTAAGGAAGATAGATGCCGTGTTTGTGGAGGAGATGGGAGTACGTGTGAAGTCATTGAAGGTTTCTTCAATGATTCATTGCCCAGAGGAGGTATGCACGTAAATGTGCAGTCTATTGCACAATGCATTTAGATGACTCTTTAGCAAATAGTGCTGCATTGATATCCAGCATGGCATTGGTGCTGGTCATTCACTTTGACTCATTTTGCCTCATTTCCTTTTCCTTTGTTAGTTTCGATTTATCTCAAATAAAACAATATTTCATAAATTTCACTAGGTAATTTCATTACTGAATACTTAGTTCTCATGGTCTTTAATGCGCTTTAAAATAAGTAGGTAGAGATTTTGTTATTTAGTTATAGTAGTAAAGTAAGAGTAATGTTATGTATGATTTTAATGTCTGGTAGAATCTGATATTTAGTCATAAATTAAATTTTAGAATAGAAAGAACCTAGAAACGTCTCTTCAGTTCATCTTACTAACAACACAGGAAATTTATATGGCCAATTAGTTTAAAGCTTAGCTCAAAATAGACAATATTAGTGTTGCAGTCTTAGCGTTACCAGTTTTGGGTTCCCAAATACAGGAGAAGGACTGATGCAATGCAGTGAGTTCAGTTCAGTGAGAGACCACTAGGATTGTTAGGGTCTGGAGTGCTTGCCCCGCAGTGAGGAGAAGCTGAGAGAACTGGGCTTATTTATCCTGGAGAACAGGAGTTTTGTAGGGGACCTGATATCAGTCTTCCAATACCTATGAGAAGGATATGGAGCAGACAGAGCCAGGCCCTTCACAGTGGTGGGTACATGGTGGGAGAAGAGACAATGACTATAAATTGAAACAAGACATGTGTTGACTGAATGAAAGGGAATTTTTTTTCCCCAGGAGGACAGTCTCAACAGTGGACAGGTTGTCCAGAAAGGTTGTACAGTTTTTATCTTTATAGTTTTTCATGACTCAGCAGGGTAAACACTGAGTATCTTGGTCTGATCCTTTAGCTGATCCTGCTTGTAGCAGGAAATTGGACTAAATGCCTATCTGAGGTCCACTCCAATGCGAACTATCCTATGATCCTAAAGTAATTTTATATGCTAATTACTTGCAATGCACTGTTGAAAAGACATTATCAGCACTTCAAAAAATAAATTCCTGTCTACATGTTAAATTCTAGCTATCACAAATTCTTGGATGAAATTTAAATTTTTCCTTTATAGCACATGAAAGAAAATATTCAAGCACATTTGTATCAAGTACATTAGTATCTCATACTAATTGTTAGTAGTAAATAACTTATTAATGGCAAGTTTCATGACTAATAGTGATTAATGTAAACAACAACAAATAAATTTTCCTTTTTCTTATAGGCTATATGGAAGTGATTCAAATTCCAAGAGGTTCTGTGCACATTGAAATCAGAGAAGTGGCAATGTCAAAGAACTACATTGGTAAGAGCAAGGTTTAAATAGCAGGCTGTTATTAAGTCAGAGTTTGTTGTGATTTGGAGGTATGTTTTCTGGTTTAGCCAAACCATACGCATAGTAGAAGCAGAGGGGGGAATTGTTGGCTATTAATATTAGGTTGTGATCAGACAGTTGCAGCAGTTGGTTGGATATATTCTGTTGAATGGTGCTACTGAAATACATCATATGATTCCGTCTTGTCCGCTCAGTGCAAAATCAGATCAACTTCACTAGAGTTACAGTGTCTTACTTGAACTGAAGTAGATAAGGACCACTCAAATGATCTACTGTCCCACTATGAGGTAGTGTCTTCCATGTGGAAAGTCTCTGATCTTGGGGGATTGTACCATTTTAAACCACAACTTTATTCTTGGAATGATTATTCATCAACAGCCGTAGTTACTTAAATGGCAACAATGCCGTTGCCATATCTTAAGGCAAATGAGTGTATTAATTCCACAGGGTTTCTGTGTTGCTGTGTTGTAGGGACTAGATGCCATCCCTCTGTTATTAACTAAAGAAAATGAGGTTCAGAAAAACTAGGTGCTTAATTGACATCATTCAGGATGTGTATTGTAAAGGACAGAATTAATTTCAAATTCTCAGATTATTACTTCTTTCTTTAAAGACCATGTTAAATTTGCTTTCTGTATTGTTTAATACAAATATGTACAAATTTGGGGTTGTCAAACTCAAGACAACGTGCATTTCTGAAAGTCTCTGTGCCCTGATTTAGCAGTCAGGTCATGGTAGTGAAGTGCAAGAATACCAAATCCTTAGGCAAAAATAAATAGGAGAGCTGACAACAAACTAACAGATTTAACATGACCAAAAGCTGTTACCTGTTTAGGCTGAACAGCAGCTGATGAAGCTACTTTTGTCAATCTGAATGCCAGGTAATTGATACATATAGCACTAAGGTGTTGGAAAAGATTATGATGTCTGTGAGTGTGACTTAGAAGGGAAATTACCATCCTAGGTACATTAATTCTTAAATTGATTATATCAATATATTGATAACAATGATACCTTCTAGGGAAAGTAAGGCTTCTAGTTTGTACCCTTGAAAGAACTATACAAGTGCAATAGTAGTCAAAATTGAGTTTATTATGTTAAATACATATCTCAAGGGTATTGGTTTATGGATATTTTTTTAATGGCAGTGTCAACTTCATAGCTCCTTCCCTGTCTATATGGAGTTCCCTCAGTTCCAGGACGGCTTTTTCTGTGGCCATGCCATGAACCAGATCGGAGAACTCATTCAGTTGAAAGTAACCATTTACACACATTACTATATTCTGTTTTACGTGCACTGCTGCCAAGTATGTAACCACAGTCTAAGAAATCAATTTCTCCATTTGGAAGTATACAAAAAAGGGAAAAAAGAAAACTCTCTTTCTCAGTAGCTGTGACCCTGGCTTCAAAGTTTCTTCTTTGTTCTTTTCAGTTATCAGGCCTTCAAATGAACTTGCAACAAATATCCCATGGTTCCTTAAACCAAGATCCAGTTCTTTTGCAAGCCATGGCCTCAAATTTAGACTGCAGTTAGACATTTGGCAATTCAGTTAGCTCAGTCAGTACCTGTCCTCCTTCTCCGCTGTCTCTGGGTGATCATTTCTGCCCCAGTGTTGCTCCTGGTGTTACGACAGCAAAAGCATCTATCTGCAGCTACATGAATAATTCAGTATTTTAAACTGATATGTCCAACAAATAACCCAGCAACAACAAAATTGTCTGTTTTCAGAGCTGCTGAAAAAATGTTTGTTTAGTAATGCTGTTATCTTTCCTTAAATGGTTTGATCCAGGGTGGCATCTTCGTTATATACTCCTTATGCAACAGAGTGTTGTGTGCTAATTTTTTTGTGGGCTTCTTGCATTCTCATGTTCTCATAAATGATTTGATTAGGACATTAACTTGTTCCTTCTGTCTCATATGCTAATAGCATTATGCCACTGCATCATCATTGTCATGTAATTATATTATCGGAATGCTATTCACAACTGTGTGGCCTTCACCTATGCGCAGTAACTGACATTAGGTAAATCTATTTACAGAATGTAAATGCATTTTTCTTTGGCAGTCAGGTAAAAAATGAACTGCTTTGCTTCTGGATATACATGAGTTTAAGTCTGTATAGAGTGTGCATACATTTGATGGAATATAATTTCAGAACTATTAATTAAGCATGTATAAGAACATTTGTTCTCTTATGCTTCTTTATGTCTCATTTATTGTAGTTCATATGTCTCAAAGAATATAAGTAAAGAATTCACTGCAGTATTTGCTCTTAGTATATACTAGACATACGGACAAGAAAGGGTTTAGGATTGAGTATCACAGTAAGTGAAACTTCAGTATATCTCGGTAGTTTGGGGAGACACCGTGGCCTTTTAGTTAAGATAGACTTTGTAAAAGCAGGATGGCTATTAATCTTGGCTATGTGGAGATAGGACCACTAATAAAGCAAAATACTGATAATTCAGCTGCAATGTAGTTATTTCATATACCCCCATAAAATAGATTAATAAGGAAGTACTGGTCCTTTCTTTTAGTACAGTACTGCTTACAATTTGTCTTATTCTCCTATTTTCCCACTTTTTTTTTACCATCTCCTTGTACTACAAAACCTGTATAGACAATAAGGAATCTGAATTACTTTGATAGGTGAATGTGTCACAGCTAGTTTCTTCACTCAGAGCACATGAGTAAATCCAGGGAAGTCAATGGAATGAGATTTATAATATGGAAGGACATTCCTTTTCAGACCTTATGGTGCTGATGGAAATGGTTACAAATCCCTGCTGAATTTGGCTGTCACCAACAGCATAGTACTGCCTCTCTTACTGCCACCTGCTCATATGAGAGCTCTCTGATCTGTTTTAGAAAATTTGAGGATCATTGAGACATTTTCCCTGTTTAAGGTAAACTCTGTCCATACAGATGTTGTTGAGAATAAAATTTGATTGTAAGTTGTTCTTATTCCTTATGATTGTGATGCAAGTTCCCTATCTACTGAAGTCAGTTGTTTGTCTCAACAAAAAATGATATGTCTGTTTGATCATGTATTTCCAAATATTATTTTGCCCTTAGGAACAAGCTTTATTTAAAGTAAATATTACTGCTGAGTAATTTGGTAATCTTTTTAAGTCAAGAAGTCAATATTTACTTAACAAAATATTTAGCTTATAACTTAAGAAATCAATATCCCATTAACAGGATATTCACGTTAAGATAGAGTCAGTTTCAAATTTAGAAACTTAACCTAATATTATTCATAAAATATCAGCTGTAAATCCCTGAATAATATGTGCTTATCCTGTCTAATTGGTTGGTTAGCTAAGAAATTTATGTTTTGTGTACAGTACTTTTATGGTTCAAGTCTTTAAATTAGGAATAATATGATATATTATCAAATTCAGTATCTAGTATTTGGATTTGTGGTAGAAATATCTTGGATTTATGCTTTTAGAAGAAAAAAACCCAAACCAGCGGACAAAGACAAAAAAGCAATAGCTGATTGACACCACACAACTCATAAGACTCAATGTTCCTTCTCTTTTTTCACTTAGCACATTGTCTGAGATACTTACTCCATACCTCAATTTCTTAAAGATTAGACTAATGATTGATTGTAAAGTTGAGAGCCATGTATGCTAAGTATACCTGCACATTGAAGATTATTGCAGAGGATTTACTGTCAAAGAGAGGGATATTTTGACCAGGGCTAAAGAACAGGTTTTATATTGCTTGAAAAAACAGTGCTATTGAGCTACAGTTCACATACTTCTAACAGATTAGTAGATTAATTTGCAATGACTTCTCCATTATAAATGCTGCTTCCAATTTTTAGGTGGCTTGTATTTTTTTTTAAGCTTTAAAATCCGAAGAGGATGACTACTATATTAATGGTGCCTGGACTATCGACTGGCCAAGAAAGTTTGACGTTGCTGGAACAGCTTTCCATTACAAGAGGCCAACAGAGGAACCAGAATCTTTGGAAGCTTTAGGCCCTACTTCAGAAAATCTCATAGTCATGGTAAAGTTACAAATAATAACTTTCTGAAATTTTAAATATGTATTTATGGGAGTTGGACTAGATGATCTTTTGAGGTCCCTTCCAAACCCTAACATTCTGTGATTTGTGTTCTGAGAAAAGTCAAGGCCATGAATGAAATCAAAATAGGTTGTGTCAAAGAGTATACAGCTTACCTAGCTGTGACTTTTCACTTGTCTTTTAACTTCTTTTTTTTTTTAACTGGCAAGCACTTTTATGAAACAGGGTAAAGTCAGAAGAGCCCTGGGAATTCTTACAGAAAATGTCCCATCCGTTAAATGTGGTTCAGAATAATGGTAGCAGAAATTGTAAATGAGGCATATACTGTATCTCTGCATACTGCTGATACATGGAAGTGTTGAGATGCAGTGTGACAGTTGTATTAGTATTAGCAGCAGAAAAAAAAATAATTGCTAGAGAGTCAAAGATTAGTGTTGGACAGGTGGTATGTGGAAGTACAGTTCAACAGTGAGGGTAGGCAAAAACTTGTGGTGATTGATTCATTTCCATCTGTATCACCTGCAGCAATATGGCTGCAGCAAGAGTTTTGATACTCCTTTAAAGTAATCACAGGTATGATTCCAGCAAGCTACTGCTATTGGAGATTTCATTAAGGGAAAACAATGACCTCAGAAACAGTGCTGCCATTACTATTATTACTATTATTATAGTCACTAGAAATGAAAATGAGAGCAGGGCTAGGTTTGTAACTGCTATGTGGGTAGCTTCTCTCAAGATTTCCATGAGAACTGCTGTAAGTTTGCACAGTAATGTCCTTAACCAACTTTGACCTCATAATTCATTAAGACATTCATTTTATGAAAATGGTCTTTTTAGAAAAATGTTGTCAAGAATGAAAGATTGGTGGAAGTAATAAAGTTCTGTTAAGGAAGGGAAAAAAGGCAAAGCTCACCTTAAACAATAATACTTTTGTATGTAATTTAGATGTTAGTGCAGGTTCTTTTGGGAGTACCTGAAAGAACTACTACAGCTTCTTTTATTACTTTTTTCCCTTCCACAGGACATAACACACACCTAGATTAAATGTCACTGTAGTAGCCCTCTGCTTGCCAGTTCTAATAGTATAACCGGTTGTTTTCAACTACAGATTCTGCTGCAGGAACAAAATTTGGGTATAAGGTATAAATTCAATGTTCCCATCTCTCGCACTGGCAGTGGAGACAATGAAGTTGGCTTTGCATGGCATCATCTGCCTTGGTCAGAATGTTCTGCCACTTGTGCTGGAGGTAAGACACCAGGCAGTCAAGATACAGCTTAAACTGAATTGCAAGATATACTTTACTACGTAATTATCTAGGTAACTAATTGAAAACATTTCTTTCAGACATGAAACCATAATTTAGTGGAAGAACATTTATTTTATCACAACTCATTGTGTTGTTTTCAAGTACATTTAATGTGTACAGATGTTTTTGTTAAAACAGTGTATCTTGGCATAGTGTGTCTCCCTCTGTTCATGCTTCTTCTGAGATTCTCTTGAAGCTGGTATGTTTGCTTTTCACAGGAGCTTTCTTGATAATGGACATCAGAAGTTTTAAGTGAGGATATTAAAAGTCAGAAGGCAAATAAGGCAATTGTAAATAAAGGGATGTGTCTTTTTGTGTTTGTAAGTATGCTTCACATGATCCTAGTCGGCCTTTCAACCCTTCAACCATCAAATTTTAGGATGCATAATGGCAGGTCCTCTGTAGTGGATGGTAGCAACTGGATTGAACTTCCCAGCCCTTAGCAGTATCTGAGAATTGTTGCTCTTTGGCAGCAGTGGGGGATTTGTAGGTTGTCCCATGTGATTCGTCATGGGTGCCTTTTGCCCACAATTTACTATATTCCTAATCCTCCCTCTAGTGGCCACCAATGCAATTCTTTACCTCTGGCTGGGAGAGCAGGACAGTTGGCTTCCTTCAAAGCCAACACCATTGCTGCTGCAAGGACTGGTGAGTAGAAGTGCTGTGTGAGCAGTATCTTTCTTCTCTCTGGAGACTGAATGCATCATCTCCCCAAGATACCTCTGTTTTGGAAGATACGGGAGAGTGCTTTAAATCCACCACAGAATTTGAGTTTTCTACTGCACTGTGCACTGCCCATAGCAAGAGGAAGACACCATATTTTTTAAGAGCCTTTGGGCCAAATATTTGTCCTTTTCTGTTGTTTTTTTTTCTCCTGGCTACTGGAAGTATTAATGTTTAGAACCATTGTGGCTCTTCTTTCTGCTGAAACCTGCTGTGGCTTTAAATAGTTGTTTGATATTTACATACAGCTGTTTTCTTAGCCATAAGTAATACACAAAGGACAGCACAAGTTCTTTTCTGTGCCACTAAATAAAGCTGTGAAACAAAATAAAGGAAGTTTCCAACTTCCTCCAATATTTTTATTCACGTGTTAGATTCCTGGGTGACAGATTGCTTTTTTAACTACTATTTTAGTCATGGTGAGTCTGGTAGGAAAGGGAACATTTTAAAGGAGAAGTATGAAGACAAGAAAGGTCTGGCTCATAGCAAAGACAGTTCCAAGTATCAGAACCTTACAAATAATGCTAAATCCTACTTTTATAGTGGCTATGAGTTAATGATCGTTTTGAAGTCATGGAAACACTCCCACTAAATGAGGTAGAGACAAGATTTTAGCCATGGATCTTTAGTCATGCAAGTCATTGTAATTTCACAGATTGAGAGTACACAATGGAAAAAATAATTGGCTCTGAAGGAGTAGACACTCCTCTAGATTAAAACATTTTGACTTAACTTTTAAGGGAAGATTTGTAAATCCTTGAGAAGTACATACATTTATTTATTTGAAATTTTTTGGAGGGGAGGCAAGATTTTCTTTGGTGGTTTATAGTAGCTAAACCAGGCACTTCTATCTTCTTTCTTTCAGCTGAGTATAAGGATATATACTTTGGTCACTTATTTTCACTGAGGTCTGTGCTCAAGGAGTAAATATTTAATTGTAGCTGTAAGTCATGTTAAAAACCTGTATCTGCTTTCTCCATGTGAGTACCTGCTATTACCCCCAATTTATGAAACACCCTTTGCCATATGCCAAAAGAAGACACAATTCTAAAAAGGAGCTGAGTCAGGGAAAAAGAAAAGGGAAATAAAGATTGTATGATTGTAGAGACAGAGACCATAACTGGAAAATTTGGCTAATATAAATATGAAGAATTGAAAAGAAGCTGTCTTAAAAGAATATCAAATTTGGAAGTATCTATAAGACAGGAAGTGACAGAATCAAGGATTACTATGAAATCTTAACTTGTTTTCTGTAGTTGTGACTGCTTTGTGAAACAGGGACTGGTTAAGCAGTGACTATTCTCTGAAGCTATCACAGGCTAGCTGAAGTCCATTCCACAATATTTAAGTTTGATTCTCTCTAAATCAAACTCACTATCTGCATTACATACAATTTGACCAAGACTGTGATGATTAAAAGACAGTTATTACTTGATACATGTTTTTTTTATTATACAGAATATAAAAATAAAAAGTTAGAACTGCATTACAGCCCATTAAAATGATGTTTCTATATTGTGAACTTGCAGATGTGTGCCGAATATGATGAAGTGGAGCACAAAGGCTAGAGCAGCATTTTGATAGTGCAATTTTTAATTAGATGGTAATGTGCTGTCTTTTCCACTGGACTTCTATATTAAGTTGATCTCTGCTCTGCTGATGAGTGAAAATGCTTCCAGCTTTTCAAACAGGACCTCTGTTCAAGGACCAGTCTCATTTTTGCAAAATAAGAAGAGTATGGTGAATGGTAGTAAGAAGGAGGAGGGTTTCCTGCTTAGAACAGCTCAGTGCTGTGCCAGAGCTCTGGATTCCATTCCTGCCTCCCTTGTATGGTCTTCATGTGATACTGAGCAACTCAAAGCATAAATTACAGTATTACTTGCTAATTATCATTTTATGGTACCTCTCGGGAGTGTCTGACCTCTGAAGCATGCAATAAATTTCATCATTGCATAAAGTGTGTGTAAAGCAAAGTATTCTGAAAACTCATACAGGCACCTGAAATCAATGGACTCTTTCTACAGTAGACATTGTACCTCCTCTACACCTGTATTCTTCATAGAGTGGTCTAGGAAAGAAATTAAAGTTTGTGAAACAAATGGTTACATGGTTAGTTTGCCTCCAAAAAGCAGAAGAAAGTTGATCTTTCTTTCATGAGACTGTAAACTGTGAATTTAGTAGTGTCATTCATGTTGAAGAAGAAATGAACAAAATATTCCATAGTTTCCCTGTAAGCATCATATTCTGTACAGTGACTCAAGCAGAAACCAAGTCTGATTTTGGTATTTTCTTACGTTTTTATAAGAACAGGCTCTTCAGATTTACCAAGTAGTTAAAAAGGCTTTCCTGGTAACAGACAATATTTTATTTTCCTGCATTCACGTACTCATATATAGGATGAGAATACAATTTCATTAATTTGTAGTATCTAGTAGTATCTGTTCTTAGACTTGGAAATCCAGAATTGCAGCTTTTCTTTTTGTACACTAGAACCAGTATTTTCTGTATTAAAAACCTTTTCTTTAAAATACAAATTTGTAGTATCAGAGATAGTTTTTCCTCTCTGGGAACTTAATGTAAAACTGAATTGCATGTATTTTCCCTATTAATTCCACTTTTTTCCTGAAAGTTCACTAATAACAGTCCTACTCTGAGTCAAGACTTTTCAAAAGGAAAGTTTATTACTATCTCATATGAGTCTTTATAGCTGGCAGCAGACTTGGACAAGACTACAGCAAAGCAATGACAGAGAATAGGAGAAAGTACAGTGAAAATTTACCTATACAAAGAAGAGTAAGAGAATTCAGGAGGGAGGGAGGGATGAACAGTTTGCTGGAATTCAGAAAAAGATTATTATATCAGAACATTTTCTTTAAGGACCTGCTTATTATTTAATGAGGAAATTTGAGAAAGGGAAAACTAGAATATATAGAAATAGGAAATAATACAATAGAATGAGGGCTAGAAAGAGAAGCACAAAGTGCTAAAATAGGAAAAGGTGCTATGTATCACTTACAGATCACAAAATTGTAGTTTATTTACTGTCATGCCTGTCTTTCTCTATATGTTATCTTGCAAGTGTATGACTTTATCCAGATGGATATCCATGAGCATTCTTAGTAAGGAAGTGAACTGCTGATGGTATTTAAAAAAATCCAACAAAGTGAAAAATCTTCCTGTGCATTTTTACTTTTTGTATACATTTAAAAATTAACTCCAGTAAGTGCATACCCCCCTTTTAAAAATTTCTTCTGTACTTGACACATTCTAGTAGTATATGGTAACAAATGACAGCATTTATTATCTACAGTTTACCAGGTATCCTAAGCATTGGTTTTGAGTTCATTCATTCTATTAGAGTTCATCTTCACATGAGTTAAATTTCTTAGACGTTAATGGTTTTTAATGAAATAGTGAGTCAGTATACTGTTATGCGTAAATTGATTGCCAAACAGTTTTCTTCCCTGCTTGTCACTCTCGTAGAGTGGTGCCTAGTGGTCTTTTTCTTTCATGCCCTAAGATGAATTATGAAACTGTGTTGATGAAGACAAGTATATTTTATTTGTCCTCATCAAGGGAAATTTAAGTTTGGCTTGGTGATGAGCATCTTGTGATCTGATGAGTGAGCTCAGAAAGTATGTCTGGGTTAACCAGCATGCACTAGTTTTAGTGATGCAAGATTCACTATAGTGGTACTGGCATCTTTATAATTAACTGTTGCAATCACAAACCACAAGTTTTGGGATTGTTTTTAAAAATAGATATAGCATTTCCATGCCTGCAATTTTATTTTAAGAATAAAATGTGCTCCATGTAATTTAAAATTTGGCTGCTGAAAGTCATGCAGACTATTTGTGAATTGAAATCTGCAAAACATCTCTGTTCTCTGGAGATTATGGTCACTAAACCACTAGAGTTTTGTTTTCTATTAGAATTGCATTGACCATTCATGAGGACATTTTATGTCTTTTATTGTAAACTATAAATCTGTAGATTTGAAAGCAGAGTATTTTTGTCTAACTGCTTGTAATTATTCTCCCAAGAGTTTCAATGAACTTGTTTAGCTGTGTTTTTTAGATTCTTTTGAGAAAGACCATATACTCAGGGAAGAGTTTAATTTAAAGATTTTTCTCAAGACCCACAGGGTTTAACCAAGTTGTAGCTGTTGTCTGGGTAAAAGCTGCAATTCTAGTCTTTTCCATTTTTTTTCTTGTCATAAAACTAGAATCTGGATTTTGTCTCTGAGATTTTATTTTAAATAACACTGTGATTAGACAGCAGTGATGTAAAGTTTACATACTATGTGTCAAGATGCTACAGAATATTTTAGAACTGGATTAATATATTGCCTGGCATGGATTAGATTCCTCACTGTGTGAGTGAATAGTAGTGAATACTGTTTTACAGATGTTATTCTACCTGACCAGTGTTCAATAAATAACATGTCTGACTTAATTTTTTTTGAAAACTGAGCACAATGTTACTTCGTGTACATAGTTCAGAATAATTTCTTATTACATAGCTCCTCAGAAATGAATTTACTGAGTCTGCCAATTTCTAGCCAGAGTGCAGAAGGAAATGTGTCTCATAAATATATTTGTGAGAATAGTGTGTATCATTAAAATGCTTAATTCTAAAGTATGTATAAATTATTATTTTAAAGCAATTATATTTGAAGAAAATATAAATGCGGCGTTCAGCCTATTTTATCAATCACCTAGAGAATTAAGGCAGCTTGTGATAGAAAGGATAAATGATTACTGATCAGCCAGAGCTGAACTTAAATTCTGTGTCAACTAGCAGCACCATGTTACTATCATTACGGTTTGGCTATACCTTCTAAATACTGTTTCTCACCATGATGAAGTTTTGAGCAGAAAATTGCAAAAGAAATACTCCTACTCAAGTTGTCAGACCTGATTTTAATAATTCTTGTCTGTTGTCAGTGTTTGTGTAGATTATAGAATTTAAAGTGAGCTGTCACAGCTTCTCAAATATTTAGAACTTCCACTTATTTGTCAAGAACCAAAGGAAGAAAGCCTAATCTCGTAAACTTTTTTTCTCTCTGTTTCATGCTGCAATTGATATGTCTTTACTACAACAGTACTAAAGGAGTAGAGAACTGAAGAAAATCACCTGTCACTCTCTGTGTATATATGTATATACAGAAAGGAAAAAATAAATAACAACAACATTGAACTGCTAACTGATTGGAAATTTTCAAGAAAAGTATAAAGATCTAGAAAGAAGTGACAGAAGAGGGCAAAGTGTAAGATGAAAGATCATGCCTGACTAGCCAGATGTATTGTAATATATAAGTAATTTTCTAGACCAGGGAAATGTAGTAGATTCATTGATCTAGACTTCCTTAAGGCTGTTGTTGTCGTCACCGATACCTAGGAAATAATTAGAAAAGATTAGTAGACAAGAGACATGCTTAAAATGTAAATTACTGGGACAAAAGGTAGTAGCCTAGCAAGCTTCCTAAAGATCTGTCACATGACTCATGAGACTTATTTTTTTTCTTGTTCTGATGGCAGCATAAAAAGTAGAAAGCTCTGATGAAATTTGCTAACAGTGCAGCACTAGGAAATGCATGGGGAAGAGTGGGATATGTTGTAGTCATGATAAAGGCAGATTTGATTTTAGGATGTATTTATTTAAAAGAATTAATGGCACTGGATAAGGCACTAGTAAAATCCTTCTGGAGTACTGGGCACAGTTTGCAGTGTGTCTGTAATAAACTGACATGTAAGCAGATACACAGAATTGTAAGGTTGACAAAAGCAACTGGTGTGTCTAACAGCACAGAGACTGCAAGAGTTGATTTGGTTAGCATAATAAAGTTACTTAAACTGAAAGACCATTTTGACTTTAAAAAAATTAAATTGGTAACTAAATGAATCTAGCATGGAAATTGAAATGCTTATAGTAGTCACAGGTGTAAAGTTCGGAGAAAAAAAAGTAGATCAGGGCTTGAGTTGGAGCTTGATGAGTCTGAGGTTACATAGAATGGTTCCCAGCAATAGAAAGGTACTGCTTCTAGTTGTATGTTCCAAGTTTCTGTGTTCCAGAGTTGATTGCCCTTATATGTGCAAGATCTCACTGAATTTCAGCTTTATATAATTTAATAGAATTTAAATATTAGGTGCTGAAAACTCTATAAATGGAACAATTTTATGTGAAACTCTTAAGATCTTTGATACCTGATGTATAAATGTCTGAAAGAGAATATCTGTATATTAACACAATTAGCCAACAGTTGTGGAGGCATGTACTTCAGGCCCTTGAGTGTCCCCCACACTAAAGATATGAGTTGTTTATCAGTTCCAACAGGACCTAACTAACAAAGTTATTAATTTTTTTTCCAACATGTAAATCATATACATTTAAAATTAGCAAAAAAAAAAAAAAAAAAAGTTGAATACTGTTCAGAAATGCTATTTTCTTTTTTAGCTTGTTCATATATACTTATGTATGTAGGATACTTGGAAAACAGTCTGGCATCCTTCTGTGCTGTTTAAGGGTACCTACTGTTGTCTAATGTGATAATTAGTTACATCTGGAAAGAAGACCATATAGAAGAAGCTCATTGGTTTACCTGACTCACCTGTAAGACATATGTCTCATATTAATCAGTGTCTTTTTCATAAATATGGTTTACTTTAAAATGATTTTTGATGTTTATGGATAACTCAGGGTGTCAGACATGTGAAATGATTTAATACCAAGGGCCTATCTTGTGAAGGTTCTGTGTAGCTGTAACTGAGAAGGGGATATCTCAGCAGCAGTCTCTGGATTTAGGAACTACAGTAGAGTGAAGACTCCAGCATTAGGCCTCTTTGGTCTCAACATGGTTAATGATTTTGAATTGATATGAGGAGGCAGGTGATTTTGAGGCTTGATTCAAAGTTCTCACCTGCTAAACAGGCATCCTGTAAGAAACAATATTTTGAATGATGACTCTAACTCTGCTCCTTCTTGTCAGGAATATGAACATTGGAGTTAAGAACACTTGACACATTTTTATTTTAATTAACAAGGCTCTATTTTTATTTGAGGCATAATACCCGTATTTTGCAGGATGCCATCCTGTCATGACAGTTGTCTATTAAATAGCAGTTCCTTATTGTAGAGTGAAGAGGTTTCAGCTGGGAGTACATCTCCAGAAGAGCACTCTTAACTGTGTGCCAAAGTTGAGGAATTAAGAGGATAGGTATAGAGAAGAATTTTTTTCAAAAAGCATTTTGGACTTCAGTGCAACCAGGGATGCAAGATTCATGGCGTTTGTGGCAAGAAGACAAGAAAGAGCTTTAATCTATAACCAGAAAATAAGATATTTATCTAGCACAGGCAGGTATGGATTTTATTCCTTGCTCTCAAGATTGTTTAGACATTTTACATCAGACTGTAGTTGAATAAAATCTAGAAATAACCTACAGACTAGAAACCACAGTCTTGCCACCTTAGCTAAATTAACCACTGAGTCACAGGAGTTGTGGTGTGCTCATGGGAATTAGGAATCCCCTCAGGATGAGAACAGATCATACCTGCTCCTGCGACTGTGGCCTCATGGAGGGTAGTGCATGCCATCCTCAAGACTCATGAAAAAGGAGATTATTATTTTTCTCCATGTCATTTGCACATAATTTCATGAAGATAGTTCATGTGTGTATATACTGGGAGACTTCTGTTCATAGCCAAGCAGGATGCTTTATAGGTCGAACGTCAGGCATCTCGAGGCCACATTTGATTCACTGTTGGAATTAAATACCTGAATTCTGCATAGGTCACTTTTAGGAGCCAAAGTAGGAGATTTGATTCTTGTCCATAATGAATAGCAAAAGAAGTGATTACAAGGTAAGTAGTTTAACTTGTTTAAATTGAGCAAAAGGACTACAAGTATTTGGTGAAAGAAATCCCATCTTTTCAATGGGATGTTTAGTCTCTGAAAAACATATTTATATAATTAATTTTATTACTGTACATCTACCTCCCATAAAAAAAAAACAACTTGTCTTAAGAGAAGGCTGTAAAGTTGTCAGGCATTTGTAACCAGGATGTTTTAATCCCTATTTAAATGTATGCATTTCACATTTTGAAAAAAATTTAAGTAATTTCTTGTGTTTTCAAGAAAGGTTCGAGGCTTTTTACAACTTCTATCATACAAATGGTTCTGTTATTTCAGTAGAAAGACTAGTCATGTTCAATAAGGGCTGCATATGAACTGCAGATCCACAGTCTTTATGCTACCAAACATCAGCTTGTTCTAAAAAGAGAGAAGGAAAATGTGTACTGCTCTTTACAACAATACTCTGAGCTGCACTGTTGTCTTAGCAGTGGTTCATTGATGCCTTTCTTTCAACTCCATTTTTTTTAAAATCAGAAATTGACTTAATGTGCTACCTTACAATGTTGCCTTGGTAGTGACACATCATTATGTTTTGGGAATAATAATAAATTCTAAACTGCCCTGATGATGGTTAACAGTGAAAGAGGAACAGAGAGTGACAGACAAAATGATCATCCACAGAGACAAACTATATCTTTCAGAATTTTAATGAAGAAAATGCTTATAGGATAATACGTGTAAAAGTGCAACATTGTTTCCCAGTATTGCTGGTTTATTTTAAACCAGAACACATAAACAATAATTCTGCATTGAAGTGTGACCGCATTCTCCTTGGTGATTTTTTCTTTGGAAATTTAAGTGTCTTTTGCTAGGGGAGGAGGGTAGACAGAAAATGGATTTTATGCAAAATACAAATAAAAACAATCTGTTAGTAAATCTATAAATATATTTCCTTTGTTTTAGAAAACAACAACAATTTAAAATCTCTCAATGGGGTGGCCTAAAATTGAAGGAAAATTAAAGATCTGTTGTAGTCAGGAAGCATTCAGTCAATTGGAATTAACACTCCTGCAGCATTCAGCCAGTTAAAGTGGGATGGTAGGATTACTAATCAACAAGTGAAATATGCTTTCACTCAGCAAGTAGAAGAGCAAGAATGATTAATTAGTGGTGTTTCATTTCATCCCAAGGTGTGCAGAAACAAGAGGTGGTGTGTAAAAGGCTGGATGACAACTCCATTGTACAAAACAACTACTGTGACCCTGACAGTAAACTTCCAGAAAACCAGCGAGCCTGCAACACTGAGCCTTGCCCACCTGAGTAAGTTGCTAATCGCCAAAATGGACATGTGTTCTGCATAAATAGAAAACAATTTGTAATCTATAATAAATCCTGCTGACCAAATAAGTATAAAATTCTGACCAAGTACTGGGGTTTTGTCTCATCAGACAGGATGTTTGGTTTGGGTTTTTGGTTGCAGTTTCTTGTTCCTCTAAAATCTTAAGGCAACAATGACAGAATAATCTTGAGATGAGTCTAACTTTGCCATAGATATTTGTATTGCATACTAAATGTTTACCATATTTTTAAAGGGTTTTATGGTAAAATTTGGTTTGAAGTGTTCACATGAGAAATGGCAAAGATAGGAACTGCTTAGTAGACCAAACCATTTACTAATAGTTTTATCAAACAACTTTCTCTCCAGGATACTCATTGGTTGGTGATGCTGTGTGCCTTTAGGATGAGGTGCCTACTTGGTTCTGTCTGTTTAGTTTTGTTGTATGATATATATTGAAAAGATAATTAAAAACACAGCAGCTCACGTTCAAAAATGAAATTTAGCAAGGATCTAGAGCATAGATTAATCTTACTACAAAAGCTGTTTAGAAACAGTTGTGGTATGTTGCACTAGAAAATAATTTCAGCATATGCACAACAACTCCTCCTCACATTTTGAGACACTCGAGGAAACTTGAAAAAAAATGGAAGTACAATAGTTTGACTCACAAACTCTAGCTTAAATCTGGTTGAGGGTGACAGAGCTCTGGAACAGGCTGCCCAGAGAGGTTGTGGAGTCTCATTCTCTGGAAATACTCAAAACCCACCTGGACATGATTCTTGGTAACCTGATGTAGGTGAACGTGCTTTAGCGGGGGTGGGGGGTG
>WTSP01007048.1:0-13941 GCA_025331215.1 Actenoides lindsayi | reverse complement strand
GGGGGGTGGGGGTGGGGGGGGTGGACTAGATGACTCTGGAGGTCCCTTCCAACCCCTACCAGTCTGTGATTCTATGATAATCTATAGATATATTCTAATTCAGCATGAAAATAATGCTTATTAAATGTAGATATTGCACAATAAAGAAATACTGTGGCCTCTTTTAAATTTGTCTTAGAAAATGTAAAATTGTACCATGAAGGACACTGGGAGGGATGACACAAGGCTATAATGCATTAAAATCTCAAAAGGTCTTCATGAACATCAGTTTATTCCTAGAGTACCAACTGCTTCCATGGTATGGTGACTGGTTGCAAGATGGCAGAGCAATGGTTCCTACACTTCCTCCCCCTGTGTCATTTGACACAAACAGAAATGAAATCATTACCCTGCCTTGAGTGTGTCTGAATGTGAACATGCTGTTGCACAAACAGGTCTAAAGTAGGTGTAAATCACTGTCCTCACAGTCTGTGTGTAAATACATGTTTCCCTGCAAAGATATGCACTCTGATTCTGTTAGGATAACAGTTTAGCATGGCTGTAAGTGTACTAACAAAGCGCTCTCACCATGTACCTGAGTGCGGATCTTGAGGTCATGTTTGCTGAGTTCCATTTTACCGAACACAACCCTACCCTTTCTTTGGCGTGCCTTAACTATTAACAAATAAGCACTTTAAAAAGTAGTGTAAACATAGTTATTCAAAACCAGTTAATTTTTCTTTTCATTGACTTTATTACAAAAAAACCCAAAACCAATAAAAAAATAACAAACAAAATCAACGCACAAGACAGGACACTTCTGGATTCTTCATCCAGTACAGCAGTGGCATTGATAAACATGGTGAAACTCAAGTCATCAAGATTCACAAAGTGGGTTGAGTGTATTAATCATCATCTGCTTGAATATATCACAGCAGTTTTGCCCACATTTGCCTCCATTCTGCTGTTCCCCACATGGTGAATACAAAATGCAACACTACTAGGAAAGGGTTCTTGATTCCTGATGCTGTAAGTAGTCTAGAAGAAGGCTGTTCAAATAACAGATAGTTACCCAAAGTTTAACCCTTTTGTCTGGAAGATTTGTCATCCAGTAAGACTTACTTTTTTACGTAGAATGGCCAAATATTTCATTTTTTAATTAACACAATTCTGCTTTTGTTTTGGTGTAGAGCAAAAGTTATGAAAATGTTTCTCTTTCTAACTGAATTCCAGTTGTATTATAATTTATGTTCCTGAGCAGGAGCAAAAATATCTTTTTTTTCCACAATATTTTGTTTGTTATTGCAATAATTAACTCTCAAAGTTCCAGATTTCAAGAAACAATACTGGTAACTGTCATAGTTCTATCAATAGAACTATCTTGTAATACAGAATAAACATAAAAGGTTCTTGAGAAGGCACTTGAGCAAATTGTAGTTCCAATTAAAAATTAACACTTCAGGCTCTCCAAAGGTCTAAAAAGCTCATATTTTTGTTGAGGCCATTTTTTTTAATGTGATGAATTCATACTTTACTAGTGTTTCTTTAATAAATAAGAATACTTTGCATTTCAGTATATGGTTTTATAAAAAATTTAGAAAAGTTTTGTAATCAGATGAGCATTATACCTCAGAAAGCCTAGTTTTTGAAATCAAATAATTGTATTGTAATGTTACTAGAAAGACAACCATCTTGGCTTTTAACTTGTTCTGCAATCTACAGCAGCGGTTCCCAAATATTTGCAGTTGCAAACCACTTTCAGAGAATTAATTTCTGGCAAATCCAGTACAAATCTGCTTAAATATCTGCAGTTTTGTCAGGCTATACACTCCTTTCTAACTACTGTTGCGTAGGCTGGAAATTACTGCTCTAGAAAAATAAAAAGTAATATTACTATTGGAAGATAGGAGGCATAAATTAAAATGTTCATGAAAAAGACCTGTAGGTTTCTGTTTTATTTCACTCTGAATACATGTATTGTTAACAATGATTTGGGTTTAGTATTTAAAACTATTTGGGTTCTGGGTTTGTGCAATTATCTACTCTCTTTCTAAAGTGCATTAACTGAGTCTCCTGACTTTTTCTGTCCAGATGGTTTATAGGAGATTGGTCAGAATGCAGTAAGACCTGTGATGGAGGAATGCGTTCACGAACAGTTCTCTGTATCAGAAAGATTGGACCTTCTGAGGAGGAGACATTGGACAATATCAACTGTTTAACACACCGGCCTATTGAAAAAGAGCCCTGTAACAATCAGTCCTGTCCCCCACAGTGGGTTGCTTTGGACTGGTCAGAAGTAAGGAAATTTTGCTGTGTTAGCTCATTGGGTATAGTGGAGGCGAGAGCTCCGACCACTGAATATTAGTACATTTTCTGTCACTACTTGCTAAGTAAAGGATTAATAAGAAGCCTCAGACTTCCCAGATGTAGTACAGAAGCAGGTTTTTTCTTTTTTTCTTTCGTTCTGTGTTGTCAGTTTTGTTGTTTTGTCAAACAGTTACCACCTGGTTTTATTAGTCACAGTAAAATAATAACAGAAAGTAAAATAATAAAAAACCCCAATGAAACAAAAAAACCCCTAGAATAGACATTTGATAAGAGATAATTGTCTTAAAGAAAAAAGCAATTTCCATTTACTTTTTTTTTCTTTTGAAAGGCAAATAGCCGGATGGTAAGAAGATGGGTTTACAATATCAGAAGGCATAATAAATGACTCCCAGGATAGCACCCCACTTTTTATCTTGAAGTACCCTTTGGGTACTTTCAAGTTGAGATTTCCTGAGTTTCCATGTGTGTCCTTGATGTCAAATGCAGCTGTATCACATAATCACTTTCATAAGTTGATTAAACCGTATTTTAAAATTAGTTAATTTGGGGGTTTGTTCCACTGCTTCTTGGAAAAGTCTTCCTGAACTTCAATCTTTGAATTGCAGGAAGTGTTCTAATGTTCTAGTTACATGGCAGCTTATATCTGTTTCCTTTTGTTATCTGAAACAGCCCTTCTTCCTTTCCAGTTATTATTTATCAGAAATGAATTATTTTTGATCACATTCTGCTCTCATGTTTCAGTTTGAAGTCTTCTTTTGCGGAATGGATGACTAGAGTTAAATGTATATATTATGTCATTATCATGTGCACCTCATTCTTTTGTTTCCTGCCTCTACTGAAAATACCCATAACCTACAGTATATCAATATATCCTAAATAAACTTCTGTTCCTTAGCTATCACATGTTGATTACATAAAGTCATATTATACTCCATTAATACATGCAGATCTTTATCCTCCTTTTTTCATTTCTTGGTTTTGGTTTGTTTGGTGGTTTGTTTTGGTTTTTTTTTTGAACTCGTGCTTTTGCGTGACATCTGCCAAAATTAACTTAATATCAACTATTAATGTCTTCATTGTTGTCCAGTTCTTTCTGTAGAACATACATCTGTATCATCAAGGTCATTTAGTTACCCGTGCTGTCTGCCAGTTTCAATAATATCAGAAGTAATGAACAAGGTGGAACTACTTTCATATGAACCACATTAAGTAGATTAGAAGGAAATATGAATCAGATCAGTCCTATGACTGATCCTGGAAGGTCTTTGCAAGTAGCACCTCTCAAATGCTAAACTTTATGCAGTTGTCATCCCCTTTCAAGTATTTTACTGAAGCCCAGGTAGGTTAGAACTGTTTAACTTCCTTTGTCTAAAAAAACGTGAAAGGAGAGTATTAGTATAGACTGGGATGATCAACCAATGATATACCCATATTGTGTCCCATTTTCTGTATACTTACTTGCCTTTAAACAGTCTTTCATTCAAAGTAAATGATAAATAACTGGGTACTATGAAGAAGGTTGATGTGC
This sequence comes from Actenoides lindsayi, assembly GCA_025331215.1. Lineage (NCBI taxonomy): Eukaryota > Metazoa > Chordata > Aves > Coraciiformes > Alcedinidae > Actenoides > Actenoides lindsayi. The sequence continues at coordinate 10,106 of WTSP01007048.1, read as the reverse complement.
CTATAGTTGCGCAGATCTCTTCTATACATAGATACTTTTGGCACTGAAAGTTGTTACAGTCTCTGGAAATTGAAAGCATAAAGAAGGAAACCTGCTAGCGTCTCTGTGAGCCCTCACCGAAGTGGTACAGAACAGCTCTTACCATAATTTGGTAATACGGGTAGTAGAGTTCACTAAATCACAGAATGGTTGAGTCTGGAAGGGACCTCTGGAGATCACCTTGTGCAGTCCTCAGGCAGAGCCACCTAGACCCAGTTAACCAGGACCATATCTATACCACTTGGGGTCTCTGAGGATGGAGACTTCAGAACAGTCTAAGCATTATGGCAGTACTAAAGAGTATATGTGTGTTAGATTACAGTGTGGTGAGCTGCCACGGAAGCTGTTTGTTCATCTCCTTGCTGTCTAAATTTCATGCTTGTATAATCTCCTTCTGTTCTTCTTAGCTGAGAAACTACCTCTGTAGATAATTTTTAAATTATTATTATTATTATTATACTTGTTATTTTTCTTTGAACAAAAGAAAAATGTGACAATTTGCTCTATTATTCAACTGGTTTTGTTCTGTAAGGAATTATGAATAAAATGCCATTTTAGTGAGCTTTTATAGCAAAGAAAAAGCTTCTAAAATATGTGAACTACTGAATTCTTTTTGTTTTCAGTAATTTATCAGACACATGCTTTTACTTATATTCTGAACCTCCTGATAATTCTACAGTTTTTATTAATAGTCCACTATCATAAAACAGAAAAGTCATTCCCAGACCATACCTCTATCTCTCTCTAGCTGTATTCAATTTAAGATAAAATGATTATTTTTTTGGAATCAGTTCTATAAAAAGTTGTTAACTTTATGTCCTGAAACCTGTAGAAAAGCAACTTTTCTCAGTGTAGATCAGACCTCAAGAAACCTAGAAATGGCGCAGTTAAACGTGAGTTGTTCTACATGCAGAACAGTATTTTTTTTTACTGTTAGCCAGCATTTCACACGAGAAGTAGGGCACCAGAATCAAGGCAGAAAAGGTATTAAATGGTCCTTGTCCTTTCCTGAAAAGGTACAGTGTGTTCCAACCTTTGAAAATGAATCTGACTTGCATCAGAAAGGAAAAGAAGTTAGAAGGAAAAAATGGATGAGTGGGAGGGGATGTTCAGTTGATGACTGTATCATAGACATCTGTGGCTCTTTGCATCCATTATCATAGTAATTTGTTTCCAATCAGAGCATCTAGGCATCATCTCAGTACTAACAAATAATAGTATCGATATGAAAAGTTACATGTAGATATATATTGTCTATACACTGTCATGCTTTAGTTACTTCCTCAAGACATTGCTCACTAATACATCATACTTAGACCTATCAAGATTGCCACCCTCATAAAAAACTTAAATTACTTTTTAAGGCCTTCATATGCAGCCTTTTATACAGCAGGAATGTGTCACAATTTTGAACAAAATCATTCTAAACTAAAGATTCAATCTTTGCTAAGTTTCTGTTTGTGATGGTATTTAATCAGGATTGTGAAAAAGTGCCGTCTTCTTTCTGGTATGAATTTTGCCTCACACAGATTGACAAACTGTCCTTACTGATTATGCCATTTTAATATAATGAGAAAAATGCAGTGTGTTTTTCTGTTTAGGGTTCCCAGAAATATAATGTATTAAAATCCCTATAGTAATATACATATAAATATTTCTATATATGTATTTATGTGCTTTTCCTATCAGAAGCATGAAAGTGAAAACAAGAGGAGTTGAGTGCTGCTTCCACTGAAACCAGTGGCAAACCTTGCTATTTTTTTTCTGAAAAGCAAGTTCTAAAGTTTTGTTTTCATACCCAAAACAAGCAATACCTGATGCAAATTAAACAATTGTAGAACTTCTATATGCTAATGCACTTGTTAAGCAGCAGTATAGTTACAAATGATGATTAACAACAAATCTGTATCTTTTTGGTCAGAGAAGCAAAAACATTTTGTAAACAGTGATTAAATAATGTCCTTAGGAGAATATAGAAGTGCTTTTATCAAATAGTAATTAAAGATAACACTGTCTTGCCCTGTGGAATGTAGTCATTCTCGGGAAATGTCAGTTTTGTCATAAAATCTGTCACACTTTGCAATAGCTGAGCTGTAAGTGAATTATTTTGCCCACTATAAATTACTTATTTTATGTTTTCCCAGATAATATACCAGCAAAAAATAACATAAGGATGTCTTGAGAAGAGCCTTATCAGACAAACACATTTACTTTGCACATATTACCATTAGTCATGACTTCCAATCAGTGAGTCAAAAACTTTAGAAGCATTTAGGAATGGAAGACATTTTCTCCTGGTTTTGTTTGCCTGAGGATTTTGTCTGGCATTTGCTTTGGAGACATTTTTTTTTTGTTAAATTCTACTGATGTTTTTGTGTTTGTTTGGTTTTGGTTTATTTTGTTGTTTTGTTGGGATTTTTGATTGTTTTGTTTTGGTTTTGGTGATTTACTGTTATTGCAGGCAGCCTATTTCCTTACTTCACTGTAATTTCTGGGGACCGAGTGTAGTCCAACTTAGTGGAATTTTGACTTCAAAGAAGTGAGGGTTTTTTGAGGGACATTCTGTTCTTCTGGTATCAGTAGCTGAGAGAAGAGTTTTCTCAGATGGCAGCTTAGATGTAGATAAAAGAACATTGTCTTCAAGCAGAACTAGAAAATGGATGAACCTAAACTCAAATTTTCATCCTCAAACTCTGGCTTATTTGCTAATAAATTTTAGTGGTTATGAAACAGCATTGACACACTGGGTTTTGACATTGTTGGCAAGGTCCTTTCAACCTTGTCTTTATTCTCTTTGTTTTTGACAGTGCTCAGTCACTGAGAGATTGAGTGCGACTGACTTTTAAGCACACAGATAGAAATGGGCACTTGCTTCTAGTTTCTGCTTAAAAGTAGTGCATTTTACATGAAATATTTGTGGGAGAAAATACATGCAACATTCTATGGAATTTGGACCAGAATTGAGGACTCATGATCATGTTGCTGAAGACCTCACATTCATTGTCATTCTTTTTTTTTTGGTCTCTATTTAACACTATTATTCTTTTTGCAGTTCAGCCAGAGAGAGGTCTTTCTTCTCTTCCTTCCTTCCTTCTCCTAGTTTTCTAGTAGGCAGGTACTTAAGGTACACAAAATTTGGGATTAAAGCCCCTTCAGTGTGAGTATGGTTGAACCTGGGTACTCTATATCACAATTCTGAACACTGAAATATTGTAGAAAATGACGCAGTACCTTGATAGGAAAGGATATAATAGGATAGGAGAGGAAATGTTAAATTTTGAGGACAGTGATTATATCCTCCTTTTGTTCTGGATTATGATCTCCCAATGGAGGACCCCTTTCTTTGCAGCCCAATTTAAGATCCTAAATCTCATGTCCACTTAGATTTACGATAACCCTGGCCATTCTGTATTGACTAGTTTAGGTCACTCCCACTGAGAGATTTTCTTAAAGATCAAGTTTTGATGTACATATACAAGTATATGTACATACAGCTTTATGTATGTTAGAATGAGCAGAGGAGTGACAAAAGGAGGAAAAATGAGACCTGTGTGAAAACAATTAAAATTTAAATAGGGAAGGAAAGAAAAGCATACGTTGTAGAAGAGGGTATAGTAATTCTTAATGGTCTGATTTCTATGGAGTCCAGTAAAGCATTTATCTTCCCATATGTTTACTGAGGTAAAAAATGCGTTCATTGTAGCTCAGCAGCCTGTAAGTGAGGTGGAGAAAGACTGTACTAAGGTCGTATTAGGAACAGAGACTTCTACTTTTAATTTCTGAAATGCACATTCAAATTTGTTTCATAATAGTGCTATGTATGGCTAAATCTTTCTACTTTGCAGCAAAGTGCTTTTCCTTAACATAAAGGCTCTTTATGTATAAATAGGAAAGGAAATCTACTTTTATCAAATTGAAATTTATAAAAACTTGAACTTAATAAAGCAATCATTTGTCAACTTGTTTGTGTTTCTAATCATTTTTAAATTGTCATCATCATCTTGGGAAAATTGTGATTATAGTTCATCGTAAGACCATAAATATATTCTTCTGTTCTTGTGTTTTCCATGTTAACATTTCGGACACTTTCATTGAATTTTACTGAGATTTTTGTTATTTATATCAATATTTTTTCAGTGCACGCCGAAGTGCGGCCCAGGATTCAAACACCGAATTGTTCTGTGCAAAAGCAGTGATCTTTTAAAAACTTTTCCATCTGCACAATGCCAAGAGGAAAGCAAGCCACCTGTCCGCATCCGGTGTAGTTTAGGGCGATGTCCTCCTCCTCGCTGGGTTACTGGAGACTGGGGACAGGTATGATAGTTTATAGGAGTATTTACTGCTGTTAGTCTCCTACACATTAGCACCTTCTAAGGATAAGATGCTTCTGGAAATGGATAAGAGATGTTTACCATGCCTGAAATTAAAGCTTTGTCCCTGTTTGTCTCAGATATAAATATGATTCTGAATGATAGTGTCTACTGGATTAGTTTCTGTATGCATTTTTTAAAAAATCAATTAGCCCATATTACAATTGGGAATTTGAGATCTACCAACATTGCAAGAGGCAGTCTTTTAAAAACACATTTAACTTCCTTGAGAAAACCAATTTCTATTTTAGTAAGAGATATATAAAAATAAATATATATAAATATATATATCTATGTATCTGCCTAAAAAATCTTTGAGATTGATGTGATTTTACACAAAATACGTGGAATTACCAGATAGGGAGCTAAATTGTTTCAAGACAGGCTTAATAGTTCTGCCATAATGTAGTGTTTCTAAATAAGATCTATTGAGTTTCCTTCTTCCATTTTTGCATATCAGTTATGATTGATAGCCTTTTTTTTTAAAATAATAAGTGGATGTTTCAATTTCTAAGTTTGTAACTTGCCACTAGTGTCATTTTAACTTAACTAACCAGATGATGATCATGTGTGGTATTACAGTCTAATCAGCTTTCCATTTATGGTAGTTGTTCAGATGCATTTTTATCTTAATTGGTATTGTACTTAAACCATTGTTTAGAAGTTAAAAAATGTTTTGAAACAGCAAAGAATTTTTGTTTGATATATAGTTTTCTTTTTTCTAAAAAAAAAAGTCTTCTAGCAGATTTGAATTCTTCATATCCTTGGTTCTTTATTCTAAAGTGATTATTTATCTCTGGAAAACATGCACTTAAACTCAGAGATGATATATGAAATAATGTAAATTGTATTCTTATACCTAGATTCTGAACTATTCAGGGAGCCAGCATTGCATTGTGGCTTATTTTCTTTAAAAGTCAAATGCCTGCTTGTATTTCTAAACTATTTTATGAAAATAGTTTTCTGTACTAACCAGATTTGTTCAGATGCCTCCCTTCTTTAAAATTTGTGCGTGTATAATATTTCTGATTGCTTTCCTGTTATCTTGTTTTATATTTTAAAATTGGATCCAAGTTGTTCTACTTTTTTGTCTTTCTTGTTTTTAGTGTTCTGCCCAATGTGGTCTTGGGCAGCAGATGAGAACAGTACCGTGCCTCTCATACACTGGACAAGCATCCAGCGATTGTCCAGAAACACTTAGACCTCCATCAATGCAGCAGTGTGAAAGTAAATGTGACAGTACTCCCATTTCCAACACAGAAGGTAAGTTTGCCATCTTACTATAATTTATTCTGGAACAATAAAGTGACATGGTCACTATTGCTGCATCAATTTGTTAATAAGTCTACATGACATCATTTCTCAGACTGCAAAGGAATTTTTTACAGTTGCTTTCTAAATAGTCATTGTAGTTCGGAGTTGAAGTCAATAAAAACCTAAATGTAGGTCCTTTGTTTAAAAAACACCCTTAAAAATATACAGACTAAATAAGTCTATTGTTTTGTGTCATTAATTTTCCGGTCGCTATATTTGTTCAATGGAAATGTCCTTAATAGCAGAATAAGCGTGATATACTTCTCACTCACTGACTTTTCACTTGCTCTATCGGTGGTTAACATAATGTAGTTGCAAAACTAGTTAATTACATGTTCATTGAAAGATGGAAACCAGAGATTTAATGCTACATGGTGATACAAGCCTATCCTTACAATTTTACTTACTTGTCAGCTTCTTCTAATTAATATTTAATTTCTGAGATGTATAATGCTGGTTTCAAATAATTACAGGGTTTTTTACATGATACAGTCTAATGTAACAAAGACTGTTAACTAGCTTCATGAGAATATATTTTTGCTAGATAGCTAAGTAGATTATATGATAATAAACAATGTCAAAATAAGCTTATTTATGTTTATGAAAGGCTCCAGTTCTGAACTCATAAGGGTTCAAGCCAATCTATTAGGAAATTCTGTCTTCGAAGTAGAATTGGATTGCTAGGCAGTAACAAAATTCTTCTCATTGATTATAAAAACCTTCCTAGAAATACACTGATGATTCCATGTATACAGGCCATAATATATTCCTTGGATATTTTAATTTCAAATAGAGGCTTATCATTTTATGTTGTCATTTGAAAAGCATGTTCATAATAGAATTTTCCTTGGTTATTTTATTTCCAATTTTTATGATTAGTGCTCTCAAGTATCTGTTACATGATTATTATCAAACTAGGAAACTTCTGCCCTTTAGCTAAATGGTATTTTATTTCCAAATGCAGATGCTGATTTTTTGCAAAGGAAGGTAATAAAATATTTACAAGTAGGCATGATTTAGTTCCTGTTTCCTCTTAATTTCAAGATGACAAGGTCATGTTGTTTTTTATGGTCATTATGTTCCTAATTCTTCAATATTATCAGGAAAATATGTCCTATAGATTAATTCAATCAGGGTTTTCTCTCTGTGATCTGTGTGCACTGAATGTCTGTGGACTTCTTTACAGTGGAACTGTGAAACGTAAGCATGTTGGTAATAGTTTTTTTCAAGGACCTACAACTTCAACTGGAAAATTTTTGGGATCCACAAATAGAAAATGTTGAAAAACACTAACATAGTATTCCAGGTGGGCTTCAGCTCTTTGGCCTGCACTCTGAGTGGGCCAGGCGTGAGCCATCTCATTACTGGCAGCCATGCAACCTCATTAGTGCAGTCAGGAAAAGCCAGGGGGACAAAGATAAAGCACCATCTCTTCCAATAGACACAGGAAAGCAGCATTAGTTGTAATTAGCATCCTGTTTTTGCTTATGTCTCATGTTGAAGGTATTTACTGGAAACCACTGATATTTTTTTAAGTGATGAAGTGGCTGAAATGGCTCACAAGTAAATGTAATCTCAAAGTTCATTTAACAGTTTAAAATGCATCCTTTCAGAAGAATCTTGCTCAATCTGTGAAATACTAAGGGTGCCCTATCCCAAAATCAGAAAATTTGGCTTCAACATATTTTTTCAGTATTTCTCAAATATATATTCTAATCTATACACATCCCAGAGCTTCCATTAAATACTGAATATAAGAAGCACAGGCTGAGGATTTGTAGAATAATGTGCATGTATTGTACATTTTCTGTCATTAAAAAATCCTCTTAAAAAAAATTCTCATAAAGAAATCCTCTTGAACACAAAAAGAGCTGACATCTCTTACATTAGTAAAATGTTAGCCCTTAAACAGAAAGGCCTATCTTTTCAGCATGCTAGACATGATGGAAAGCTTGTTAAGATTTCAAGAACTAACTAATCCTAAAGAGCACAACTATTTTTGGAAGGATATTAGTTTGCAAGAAAAAAATATTTGAATTTTGTTATTTTCTTGGGAATGTATTTGTGAGACGAGCATACTATGCCCCTGTGTTTGCTTCTGTCTCTCTCCAGGTATAGTGGGATGTTAACTGTGTGTCAGTATTTGGATTTCAGGAGAGAAGTCAGGTCTCTCAGAGGACATGTTCTGCCCCACCTGGGAGTGTGTGCACGTAGCAGAGCATCCTGGCTCGTGTGCAGAGACTTTGTCCACATACCACCTAGTAGCAAGGCCTCATGCTTTGGGCCCAAATGTGGGGTAGAGGCAACTTCAGCAACAGGTCACTGGTTTGCAGCAGGGTCAGACTAGCTGAAGGGATTTCCTTCCTATTTCAAACCCCAGCGAACCTCCTGATTCACTTCATTTGCCAAACTCTGGTGCTTACAGCCTAGAGAACCCGTTCAAAAATTTCTGGACAATTTAATTTGCAAGATGAGAACATACATGTTTTTTAGGAAGCTTTAGCCACTCTCCAGTGTAATGATCATGTTGGTTAAGTTTGGAAGTACCGTCTTGGGAAAAGTAGAGGTTGTCTACATAAAATAAGAGTAAAAAGTGGGGGATATAAAAATAGTAAAAGTTACTATATATCTTGTCACATTTTACATCTGCTTGAGCTGTTTGTTTTCTTCAAATTCTTCACTGGTGATTAGAAGGGTTTTTGATGGGCTGCCACTGATGAGGGTAACATTGCATTTGCTGCTGGACATGAACTACAGGGAGCATGTACCATAGAGTTTTAAATGTGTTCAGAATTATTCTGTTCTTTTAAGTATACATAAGTATACTGAATCTAGACAGCTAAAGGCCATCTGAAACTTCACATGAAAAACTACTTTATCTATTTTTATGTCTTTTCAATTTTCCTTATATTTCGTGGGACATGTCTTTTCAGTCTCTTTAGCTGAAGGCACAGTGACATTGTTGTGATTTTATTACAGTAATGTGATACTTAATATTCCCTCATCTAGCCACAAAGCTCAGAAAGGGAGAGTTTAATACATGTAGCTCATTGAAACATCAACAGTAGTTACTAGGAGCAAAAAAGATCCTGCTAAACCGCTTCCATTCAACCACAGTTCTGTGAAGAACGGGCTACTTCATCAGCCACTGTATCTGTTTCAAAACTGATTTTTATAACAGAAGTTGTGGGCAACTTCCAGAATATTGTCTCACTGCTGTCCAAATGGCATTAGCTAAACAGGATACAGTTTTAGTCAAGAGGAAGAATAACTTAAAGAAACATGAAATAAGACAATATAAAATCCTACATTTAGCACATATGTAGTTAGTGGATTTACCTGTATTTAACTAAATACAATGTATACGGGGGTTGTTTTTGGGATTGAGTGATCTTCTTGCATCTCATCAAGATCAAATGAACCTTTTTATTCCTCACTTCATTAATTCACCATCTGTCTCCTATATTCACAGTCTTCAGAAGCACAAGGGCCTGAAATGTATTTGGAATGTATTTGGCCTCTTCAGGCAGGACTTTTTGAAACTCCATGAAACACAGTGACCACGTGTGGTTGCTGAAAGAGAACTATGTCTCTTTCAACCAGCTACCCCCACAGTCTTCTGGCATCCAACTCTGTTTCCAAATTGAGAATTAAAAAATTAGAAAAGTAGAACATGAAACATTGGATTGGTGAAGTCAAAAATATTACAACGAAAGCACTATATAATAATGAAATGAAAGTTTAAATCATTTCATAAGCTCTACTTATCTATCTAAAAGCTTGCGTATTGCCATTATCAGAAATGCCATTCAGTACAGAACCTGAAGTTTAGCCTCACTAATGCTTTCCTAGGTTCAAATAGTAAAAATTCGCATCTGCACTTAACTTGTAGTGTGAACACACTGTCCATAACTACCTGTTCCAGTGCAAAAGTAATGTACTAAGAGATTGTTTGTAGAAGGAAGACAAAGAGGAATAGCTGATTGATTGTACTTGCTAATTGTGTTTGTTTTACTATTATTCCCACAGCGTTCTATTGGAGAAATTGACTGCTCTTGGCTTGGATGGGCATACACTTTTCTGGGTGAAAAAGTGGTTAGATAGACGAGTTCAAAGAGTTGTGGTCAATGGAGTTAAAACCAGCTGGCGGCCAGTCAGGAGTGGTGTCCCCCAGGGCTCAGTACTGAGGTCACTCCTGTTTAACATCTTCGTCAGTGATTTGAATGAGGGGATAGAGTGCACGCTTGTTAAATTTGCAGATGACACCAAGCTAGGTGGAAATGTCGATCTGCTTGAGGGTAGGGAAGCTCTACAGAGGGATCTAGATAGACTGGATCGCTGGGCCAAGGCCAATTCCATGAGTTTCAGTAAGGCCAAATGTTG
>WTSP01007047.1:0-18273 GCA_025331215.1 Actenoides lindsayi | reverse complement strand
ACAAGCAATAGAACAAGAGGAAATGGCCTGAAGTTGAACCAGGGGAGGTTCAGGCTGGATATTAGGAAGCATTTCTTCACACAAAGGGTTGTCAGACATTGGAATGGCCTGCCCAGGGAGATGGTGGAGTCACCATCCCTGTAAAGTGTTTAAGAGCCGGGTAGATGTTGTGCTTAGAGACATGGTTTAGTGGTTTTTGACAGGGCTAGGAATAAGGTTGGACTTGATGATCTTGAAGATCTCTTCCAGATGGAACTATTCTATGATTCTATATTTGTTCTTCAGTATTTGAGGTGAGAAAAAATGTTCCCAAATATGATCAGAAAAATCAGTCCTAAAAAAGAAAGTCTCCACGACTCACTAGCCATGGATTCCAAATAAGTCATCTCAGCATCCACCATCCTTGGGCAGTCTAAAGCCTACGACATAGCTGCCACTAGTCTAGGAAAATCATTTATTGATCTTTTGCTGGAAGGCCAAAAGCATTAAAAAAATTGCAGCAACAACTGTCACTCATGCATGCTTTAAAAAGCCTACCAGCAACTGCGCAAGAAGTATAGTAAAGGCCACACAGATTAATTAGGGTCTACTCCAAGCTTTGGAACAGAGCTGTGACACACACAAAGCAAAGAGGCTGAAAAGAACCAATACAACACAGGAGCACTTCCCTTGTCAGGCATTAGAACGTTACTTCTTTAAAATGGATACATTTTTTAAAAAGCACTAACCTTCCTGACTAACAGATAAATAATAACTAAATAAATATATAAAGCACTAGCATTCCTGGCTGGGGCTCATGTTCATCAGATAGCTACTTTCTACTACCAATTCAAATTCCAAGAGCTAAAAAACCCACCCTCTGTCAGAATGAATGAACGATGGGTAGCATTACTCAGCACACTACCTATCACAGTACTGCTGTCACGTAGCTGGAACTGTGTTTTTGTAGGTGTTGTGGGGTTTTGTTTATTTTGAGTGGTTTTACTTCTTCCATGGAACTCAAGCAACAAAGACTTCACTTTAACAAAGCATTTTGAGGTACCTTTCATTTCCCTTCAGTTTATGATCTACAACATAGTTTGGGGGGTCTGCTCGACTGCTATCAGTGCAAAGTGCAATCTGCAGAGCTAGATTACTAGGTATGCGATCAAGGGAGTGAAAAAAACCCAAAACAAAACCATAAAAAACACACACAAGATTTTAGGATAGAATGGCAGCAAGGACACAAATTGTTACTCAAGATACAAGTACTGCTCAGCACAGATGAATAGCACGCAGCAAGAGCAATTTTAAGAACTGTTTAAGAACGAGTAAAATAAAACTCCTTCATATAACCACAGACTGCACTTGCAAAAGTGTTAAAAGCTTCTAAATTACCATAAATCAAACAGCTCTTGGTTAGTAATGAACAAAAGAACTAGCAAAATAAAGTTTAAACACGCAAAGAGTTTTACAAAAGTTGTTCCTCATGAACAAATCAGCACAGACTTTATATCTGACCTAATTACCAATCACTTGAACATTTCAAATAATTTAACCCTAAGAACGTGGTATTATTAAATCAGAAAGTTGCTCGAGAAACAAACCAGCTTTTCACTGCCTTTGTAATTCACTAGTACAAGCCATCCTACTGTTCTTCAATGCAATAATCCTTCAAATTATTTGGTTACATAAGTTCTACATACTTGTGAGATTCTTGTAACGAAGCTTAGTCGTTAAATGACCCCATGCAAGCCACTAGCACAGGACCCTCCCAGTTGTAATCAAGCTGTTCATGCATAGTACCACTCACCCCATATTGGCAGGTCATCGATATACATCTGGTACCAATAGTGATTTTTGATAGCGTACACAAATGCATCTCTCCTTCCTTTGTCCAAATCAATTTCACAGTAAGTAGTCTGCATTACATCATCTGCAAAAAAAGTAAAGCAGAGTTAATGATCGATTAATGAGCTGGCTCAAAGCGAAGGCAAGCCAAGCAAATGGAGGAATGGATGCTGCTGGAGTCTTTAACCCCTCTTGGCCATCCTCAAGTAGGTAATGAAAAAGGACATTTAAAGAGGAACCATTAAAGCAATCCCATGATTGTTTTTGCAATTCCACCCTTCCACATGCAGAAGCTTCCCACAGACTGGGTAAGACAAAGTTTCAAAGTATCCTTTTGCTACTTCACCCACATTAAGTTAAGGTACATTAGCTTATGGCAGCTTTACCTGGACAGACTATGAGACCTCTTTAGCAAAGGGTATGAAATGATTAACAAATACCTAAAGCTGCATATAATACTATCTCTCCATTTGAGCATAATCAGGCTCACTGATTAGGAATACTGTTCATAAAAACTAAAACTTTTTAAAGTTCTCAGCAATTTTCCAGAAACTACCATAAAGGAAGAAACAAGCAGTGAGGGCTGGGGCAGGAGTGGAAGACAGAAATAAAGCAAAGAATGCACAAGAGGTTGCATTTGGAAATAAAATAAATCCACCTCTTTAAACCAGAAAGCTATTTTTCCCCATCTGCAATTCCTAAATAATGCAGTTAGCAGCCACTCTTTCACATTCCACTATACTTCCATACCATTTCCTTTTCAAGTGAAAAAAGAAAAAAGGGTTCATATTTACAAGAATTCAGGCAGCAACAGATTGAGACACAAAAAAACCCCATCCACTTCACATAAAAAATCCCATCTTCCCCTCTCTCCTCTTTTAGTCATTACTGGAATCGCAGACCGATTTCTAGCAGATAAGATTTGTGCCTCAAGTACAGCTCTAATCCATATCAAAATTCCACTTTCTCCTATACACTAACTGCAATATAAAGCTTAAAAAGCAAATCACATTAGCTGCACAGAAAAAGCACCAGCAAGTGGAACATTTCCAACACAAAATATTACTTCTCTAATAACAATACCATGTCAAAATTAAAATAGGCACTGCTTGGTGATCTGGTCAAGCAAAGCCTGCTGAAGGCAAGACAGTAAGAAACCAGGCAACAGCAGTCCTCCAGAGTTGCAGGCATTTCCTATAGCCCTGGAGAAAACAGTGTCCCTGGCTCTACTGGAATGCATGCACCTCTTTTTCCTATTTCTTAGGAAAATGTTAGCATTTTTCTAGTTTTGTTTCTTCCAAGACCCCATAAATTCACTCTAAACATTTTTTCACTGGGGGGGGGGGGACACACCCCAGACTGACTTAGGCAATTATTAGGCAATAAAAATTTTGCTGGAGAAAAAAAGCGAATTAACAAACCTATTCAAGTTAACAAGTGTTCTAAGAAGACTTTTAGGCCATGGATTACAGTTTTAGGCCTTGTACTGACACATTCTGGAGAGGGAAACCACTGAAGCTGGCACCACAGCTGAAACACACTTACATATTCAGGCCTCAGTTTGCATTTATGCCTCTACTGAGCTGGATCCTATACTATGTTCCCCAGAAAAAAAGCCTCTACTTGGCACTTTTTTCACTTTAACAGATTCTTTTGAGTCATCTTGACATTAATTACAAAAAAAAATTTAAAATCATAATTCCTATCTTCTGAATTTGTTGCTAAGTAGGTATTAACTCTTTCCAAAATACTTGGTATTTTATTCACTCTCTAGCAGTTTCATACTATAGTCAAATAAAGGGTGACATTTTTAATGTTATTTTTTTTTAACTCAACAAAGGACTGTTCAATACACAGAGGTCAAATGAAAATATATTGTGAATTAAAAGAAAAAATGGTAGAGGTTGTTAAATGAAGCATTACCCAGCACTGGAGCATGGAAGCTTGATCTGGCAAAGTGCTACAGGTGCCAGGGTGGCTTTAGGTGGCTCTTTCCTGGCTGGTTCACCCACGTACACAGCACTACCAGCACAAGTGGAGGAGAACACAGGGATAGGAGCAAGTGCTACTAGTGAAATAAAAATCACGTGAACTACAAGTGCTCTTTTTAGAGACCTTTCCCATTTTATAGCCTGAATACAGAAGCCTTTGTCTGCAGTTATTAACCAAGACACAATTGGTGTTAGATTGTAACCCAATACCAAGTTACTTCATGGGCTTTCAGACTCATGGAATTTGCTTTTTGCCCTTCCACCCTCCCCCCTTATTACTAAGTGAAACCAGTCATTCAGCAATACCCTAGGAAATAAATGGAGGCTTTTGCTGTTAAAAAAGAAGACACACACACACAAAAAATGCCTGAAGTATCATTTGAAGTGAAATGTCTGCACTGACATTCAGCCAGGCTGCAGATGGCAACGTGCCACCAAAAAAGCTGTCTTCATCCATTTTAATGGATTTTACTCCCAGTGTTCAGAGTATCAAGACATGACAGAGACATTACAACCAACGGTGGAACAACTACATTACGAGTTATTCCAGGGCACATACACACAAACCCAGCAGAACCATTAGAAACAACCTTCTTCAATTTTTGAAAAACAGAGATGTGACTTCACATGTGGTGCATCACTTCAGCCATGCTACGCAGTACGGCTCCTCTCACCTCCCCCTAAACCAAAATGAATGAAGGCAAGAGGAACGAAGACAAGTGCTCCTTCCTCCAGCTACTGAGAATGCTGAAAGTGTCATTTAGTTACAGGACAGGATTAGCCTAAATCCAATTTGTTAAATGATCACACAAAAGTAGCTTAGAGTAGCAACCAGCAGCTGGGGAAGCTGAAGTCTTCTTCCTTACAGCCAAAGCTTTGCTTGTGTTAGAGTTCCTATTCAAGTTATGGTTGCGTGTGTATCCAAGAGGAGTGTGAAGTCAAAAGTACGTTTTGTGTTGAGCCTGCATCAGGGATTTCAGAGGTAACATCTGCTACATAATATAGCTTCACTAACATCAGTAGCACATTAAGCAAATTTTAAACAGGCATACAAGCAAGACTCATTCCTAAAGCAGGTGTGCTTACACCAGACAGCAAATTTTCTATGAACAGTCAAATCAATTGGGTTTTATTGAAACATAGAGGATCATAGAACCATTTAGGTTGGAAAAGAACTCTAGGATGATCAAGCCCTAGTGCAACACTGAACATCATCCTGAATAGCTGCCGTATTTTGTAGAGGGGCTGCAGAAGGAAGTCTTGGGCAAGGAGTTCTCACTTAGAAGTGAGGTCATATAATAACATTTCTAAATAAGTGCAAAATTAAAATGGTGAAAAATCATTTTCCTCTTTAAATTCATCTTCTTTAATTGGTACTGTATGGCAATGTAAGAAATCAATTTTCTAATGGAAGCCGCTATGATCCCAATGTCCAATACATTCAATAATTCACAAGGTCTCAGGTGTAACACAGCGGGTGTCGAGTCAAATGCTCAAACAAAGAACTTGACAAACTGCATGAAAAGCATTATTACTCTAGATTTATCTTGACAAGAGAATTAAGTCAGCTGAAAGCTTAAAGTTATATTTGAATATAAGTGTTTGTGAATAATTCGTTTCTTCACAAAGATATTTATACAGATTTGAGACCTGTGATACAAGAACACCATTGTTCATATTTTAACAGAAGGGAAATCCAGCTACCCATATGCTGGCAGGTATCCTTTCACGTGACACAATCTGAAATACAAAAAGAAACACTACCTCATGGATTCCTGAATACACTGTAGATTTGCCCCGCCAGTCACCACTATGAGCATTCAAGGGCAAATCTCCATTCTCAGAAGAACCCATTTCTGCAGAGCCATAATTGTCTTATTCTATTTCAAAAATACAGACAAGACCCACTGATTCAACTGCCACTTGCACTTAAGCAATCTACAGTACTTCAATAACTGAGAGTTGTAGCCCAAGTAATTCTTCAAATATGATGAACAATATGCAGTTTCCAACTGAACTGCTACTGCTGTCCATCCAAACCATGTTGAGAACTGTTCTTTACTGCAGAAGCTAATTTATTAGAACAATTTTAGTTCCCCTCTACTCCAGAGCACAAAAATCTAAAAGTGTAAATTCCAAATCTAATCTAATTTTGCAAACTCCTACGACACTCATTTACAGAGGAAAAACACCTGTAACTGTCAGTGCCACAATCCCAAACATGCAGGAGGAAAAACATCATTACCTGTTAACTCAGAATTTAGATCTGATTCACATATCCATGAATAAAATCTGTACAAGTCTTTCAGACAGTCATAACAACATTGTGAAAAGCAGATCTCTACGGTTAGGTGTTTAAATACATATTCAAGCACTTCAATGATTACTGAAAGGTACTTGAGCACCTTTTAAATATTTCAGCTGTAGATGTCAGATACTCAACACTCCTCAAAGCTGTATCTTTTTCTTAAGAACATAGAAATCTATGGGTCACAAAACATAAGCTTCTAATTGTTAAGAAAAAAAACCCCAACAAATACAAATCACCAACAACTCTGCTTCAATTTTGTTGCAGCAACTTCTCAACCACTGGTGAAGAGATGGGAGCACGGATCAAGTGCAACGAAATAAAATGTATCCATTAAAAAAAATAAAATCAAATAATTCAATTTCATTGGTATAATCCAGTTACAATTATTTCTTAGTGAACACTACTTCAGACAAAACCGAGACGGACTTGATGACCTTGAAGGTCTCTCCCAGCCGGAACTGTTCTATGGTCTAAGATCATCTACCATTAAAGAATCCCCAAAAACCTGAGCTACCATCACATTTCAACAATCGAATTGGAAAAGAATTCTTTACACAAGTGCCAAATTTTAAGGGCTGGTCGATGACAATTAAATTTTTCTACATGCACTGGACATAAATTGTACTGTTTTTATAACAGCTTTTAAGCCCGTAAAGAATAAATCTCAGACAACAATTCTTTGCTCTTGTTTTTCTACTTTAAAATCAAGTGAATTTGGATTTCATCAAATCTTACATAGTTAAGTACTAATAACTGCTGCTACAATTAAATTATACTTGTTATTCTGAAATTTGAAAAAAAAAATACATTTTAATACTTTTAACAGCAGATTAAAGACAGTCAAATAGAGTTGGACTCCCACTCAGATTTCATTTCATGGGTCCACTGCTAGAAATACTAAAGCACCTCTTGATACAGAACCTGCTGGATGCCAGCTAAGAGCAATGAGATTATTGTCTTCATCATTTATCCAGAGGACACAGATTGTAAAGGAGAAAGCTAGAACTGCACATGGACAGCTTCCCAGCTCATGCACACGTACTTAGCCATCAACTAGCTACCATGTACCATCTGCTTTATAGAAAACACCTGACCTGCAGCCACTTGGGTTAGGAGTTAAATTCACTGAAGATCCAATGCAGATTATCAATCTACACAGAGCACCAATGTGTTAATAATGACAAATAAACTTTTGAAAAGCAACAAAGGATATGGGTAAGAGCAATTCACAACCTGCTGGAAAATGTGCCAGCACATCAACCACTTACCCATGCAAGACATAAACACCTGATTCTTCTTGAAATCTCTGCTCTTACACACCCAAAGTCTGTTCTGAATGACATCATATCCAGCCTATCTGTAAGAATATAGCCCAATACAGCAATTACATACGTGGCATGCACTGGTAAAGCAAACAGTGGTGCAGACAGATGCCTGAAAAAACTAATATGAGTGGAAGATCAGGCCTTAAATCCTGAAGAAATCTCACTCAATTTTTACCAATAAATAATACTTGAGTGAAAATCTAAAGCTTTCTGTGTCAAAACATCAGCACAAGCAGTTGTGAATCTGAAAAATCCTAAGCTGAAAGCAAAGCAAGACTTAAGGAAAACAAGTTTACCTGTTGTAAAGAACTATAGAAGACAACAGATAAATAAGGCAAGGACAAATCAAAACCAAAACAATCACAAGATACAAAAAAACACAGCACTTTTCCAACATTTTGAATTCCTGTTAGTCCTGAAAGACTTTGCCTCCCTGTAGTTCTGAATTCCAAAAAATTTCTGTTAACCAAACAGGAATGGTATCAATTTCCATGTACTGCAGAGCTGGAGGTTCAGTATTACCCAATCTGTACTTATTTTTGTTTGAGAAAAGAGACATTGTGTTTCTTTTTTTCTGTTAAAGAACTACTGAAACAGAAACTCATTAATTTATCCAGTATTATTTTACAGAAGTATTTGAGAGTGTGTTCAGAGAAGAATGGATTTGTCAAATGCTCTGTTTCTGCCTATTTCCCTCAGAAATGGCAGAAAAAAACCATACATCTGGCTACAGATAGATAAATAAATACATCTGACTACAGACAACACAGTGGTCACAAGAGGAGCCAAAAGATATACTGTAAGTTTCATCTACCTAATCTGTTATTTCAGGAAAAAAAGATGAACATGTTTTACAAATCTAAACCAGCCTGACTACTGCACGTACTTCTCGCACAACAGAAGCTCTAGCTTTTTTGGACCCCTAAAGAAGAAAATTTTTCAAGTGTTTAAGCCAGTCCATTTTCTTCCCTTAATGTCACCTCAACACTTCCACTATAAAACCAGATTACTGACTTACTATCTCCAGGTCAATAAGGAAATGGGCAGGTCCAGGACAGATGTGCTCAAAAGTGAGCTATAGAACAGCACAATCTGCTCAGCGCTCCCAGTCACAAAATTAAATACTTGATCTAGCAAAGTTTGATATGGTAGGGGAATAAATTAACTATGGA
Source organism: Actenoides lindsayi (assembly GCA_025331215.1). Lineage (NCBI taxonomy): Eukaryota > Metazoa > Chordata > Aves > Coraciiformes > Alcedinidae > Actenoides > Actenoides lindsayi. The sequence continues at coordinate 9,644 of WTSP01007047.1, read as the reverse complement.
TTAACTTCAGAAAATACAACTGGGAATAGGACACTTCATACCAGTAAATGTGAACCCACAAACCTTCCAGCCTTTTCAACTTGGTACTGCATCTATAGAGTACACTCCTCACTGGAACAACACAATCTCCCTGTAGAGATGGGGCAATTAAAGGAAGTAAAAATTACACACTTTGAGAGGTTAAGCCCTTGCTACTCCTTTCCAGTTGCAGAGTCTGCAAGTATTCAACACCACAGGAAAAAAACTGCATCTTCAGAACTGATAATTCCATAATATTAATTCCAGCTTAGTTTTACTTTTAAAAACTTATTCAGTTACTTCAGAAGCATGTATCTGCTGCAAACATTCCTTAAACAGCACAGAGTTGAAAACCTGACTGTAAATGGAAAAGCCTGCAGTAGCAGAGAACCTTGCAAGGCATTTCAAGCAACAGTACAAAACACACACAGTTGCTACCAGCACCAAACTTTTAGTTCTTCCAGATCAAAAATCAAGTTTTCAGGGTTTGTGGGGTTTTTGAAGTGACTAAATGCACTTTTGATTGCTTACCTTTAAATTTGATGTCAAGACCACTAAATTCCAATTCAACTCCTTGAAGTGCTTCTCCTAGGGTTTCATGGTAATGGCTGATGCTTTTTTTTGATCCCACACAGAAAGGAAGAGAGAAGTATTTGTACGTTTCTTGGCGATTGTGGTAGGGTCCTACTGTATTCATCCATAAAACAACTTCCTCTTTATCTTGGTACTGAAAGATAAAGTTATTGAGTTAGGTCAGAAGCCAAGCAGAATGAAAATATTCAAGAAACTCTCTCATGCATATTAACTAGCAAGGCAGGATTGTTCAACTGTTCCATTTAAAAATGGTTTAGTATTTTTGTCTTCTGTGTGGCAGGGATTCTAAGGCAAGATTTTCAGCCTGTTTTCCTACAGCAAAAAAAAAACCAAGCCTTAATCATACAGTTCCTACCACTGAAGTATCAGAAGAGAGCGACTCATACAAATTTAATAGAGAAGCAGAAGATGCAGGGAGTAGAAGTAGAGAAAAGAAAAAGCCTCAAAAACAAATAAGCTTTTACAAATTTTGTGGAAATACACATCCATTAAAAGCAAAACTCTACTTCTGTCCACTGAGAGAAAAGAAATACCAGACTGACATTTTTTATAACAAGATCTTAGCAAATAAATCAATCTCCCCATAGTGACAGGTTCACTGTATTTTCTTAAATGCAACTCCTTTTCACTTTTGTAATCATAGAAATTACTTTCAAAATTCCCAGAAGAACGCAACACCTCACAGGAAGCACTAAAACTGTGGAATATCTACAGTAGCCAAGAGACAAAAAAAAGACAGACAGAAAGACTGTATTTTGATGCATTTCCAACATTCCCACGGTGAAAAAAAAAACCAACAGAACAGCAAGGAGTCTGATGGCTGCCATGAAATTCTTTCTGGGAATATCCAGGCTTCACTTTCCACAGCTACTGTAGGCCAAGAAAACTTATTCCTTGGCTAGGAGACTAATTTTTTTCACACCTTATAACTTCAACAGCAAAAAAGTCCTTAAAGCCACTAACATATCAGTATTCAAATATAAAGAGCCTGATTTTATTTTTTTTTAAGTACAAAAGAAAAAGTACTATTTTAAGACCAATATACAAACACAGAAAACACCAAAGAGGAAAAGAAAGTCAAATGTTAACTAGCCGTAACTATTTCATAGCTCACTGCTGAAATACTGAACACAGTTCTGCATCTCCCTCTTTAATAAATGAACAAAGGTTCTACAACAGCAGTTATTCTGAATAACCGAAGTCATACTGACAGCTTAATTCAGAAATAATTAACTATACAGGGAATGTAAAATCATTCTTCATGTGAGGTCTTTAAAAGTTAAACTCAAGAATTTAAACAAACACGCTTCAGGAAATAATTTGATCTCTTTACACTAACACATCCTGTCACTTAGAAGCCTCATCTCTTTTGTTTACAAAGATGCACAAAGGTCATTCCAGCCTCTCCTGCGAGTGATTTCCACAGAGAAACTTTAAACATCTTACCAATTTCATTCTGAGCTGCAATAGAGATCAAACACTTATTTTCACAAACGTGCCTTTTGCAGAACATACACTTCAGAACACTTCTGATAGGTAAACAATGTCAGTGAAGGAGCAAAAAGAGTAAACAACACAGGAAGAGAAAGTAGACATTCCTCCTCTTTGCCAGTAACCAGAAAGGTTATAGTAGTGCAGATTGTCCAACTTCAAAGAAAGCTGGGAAAGAAGGGAGAAAGAAAGAAAGAAAAATAATAATAATAATAATAATAATAAAAAAAATAAAATTCACAGTTTTAGCCCCCTTAGCAGCAGAAGCAGATACTGGCATCTGCACTACAATACTGCCTCTAGCTCTTGCCAATGTAGCAAGGGACAAGTTGGTCCGTCTCTCTTTCTAGTCTGTTATGCCTAGCACGTCTTCTATTTCTTCCTCTAACAGCTGCAGAACATATTTCCAGACCTTTCTCAAAATGGTTTTAACTTGTCAAGAGCCCACTTTAGCATTACTCCTTGTAATGCAATAGCTTTCACATGAACTTAGCTGTCTCTTGTTCATCTTCAGTAATAGAATATGTCAGCATCCTTTGGGCTGTGAACTCATCTTTGACAGTGCCTGAATAAAGCAAGCAGTGACCACCACTTTCCTTAGCTTCTCGGTTCTGCCCTGCTTCATACTGAGTTGGGATCCCTGCATTTTTGAAATTATACTGGATCACCTTCAAGTGACAGAAACCAACGTCTTAAGAACACACTATTCGAAATCTTGTCACATTTTCTGATCTAATAATGTAACTGCATTGCAAGTACAACAGCTACAATAACAAATTTGGTCTTTGCTTGTCTCTTCTCTGCATGATGCTTAGCCCTGCTTCAGGGCCTCTAAGTTTTTCCCACAATGACTCCAAGATGTCATCAGTCTGCTCTGGAGAGAAAAGGGACCAAATCAAACATGAGCAAAGAATTCAGCCTATATTTATCACTTCCTCCTTTCTCTCAACTATCCCAGAAGAACACAAGAGAAACCTGTTCAGGACTGCTACATAGAAGAACGTGGTACTCAGCCATCCTAGGCTACAACTCACCCACAATAAGCAAGTCTTTAGTCTCAGCAATTTTAAGTCCATTAGGTGCTCCCAGTGCCCTCTCAAAATTAAGGGGGCTGTAGTAAGAAACTCATCTTAAGCAACTTCACTCTGAATTTGAGGGTGGGGGTGAAGTTTAGTAGAAACTCAAGGAGATTTTCTTCTCCCTACATTTGTTGGGTTTTGCTCATTCTCGATTACAAAGATGAGCTTTTGTGCTTAAATATGTTTCCCTGTCACGACACATCTCATTTGTAAAACCTTACCCTCGTAGCAGGGTGATTTGGCAGCAAGAACTCAGTGCTGTCAAAGAGTTCAAGTCTGTGGTGCTTTAGGTTTTTTTATCTTTTTCATTACTGCCTTCACAATATCAAAGCATCCACAACAAGTAACTGTGTCAACACACGGGAAAAGAATTTCTATTTAGGCAAGACAAAGAACTACGTTATCTTATAGGACTGTTCTGTCACCTGTATATGAACGAGGACTTCTAGGTTTGGAGAAGGTTAACCTGGAAGGTACCTTCCAGAAAAAATGTCACACTATGGGAGAGATAAAGAAAGCCCTGGTTCCAAGGAAGACACAGCACTCGGTACACTGTTATCAGTCAGACTTTGGTCAGCACCTTCATTGTCAGTCTTGCAGTAGTTTTCACTACTGTCATGCTCTTCCATGCCTTCCAGCATATGTGGAGTCTCCTGCAAACTGTGAAGAACTTGGTGCCACAGCAAACTAGAAGAAAATTTCAGCTGCACAGCACCACCTTTCATTCTCTGCAGAAAGAACATACTGCAGAAACTATTCTCATTTTATCAGGAATTGAACAGCCTTAGATACGCTGAACAAGATGACAAAACAGAAGAACTCTTAAGACTTCTTATTTTTACTGCTCTTATATTGGCCGATGAGCAACTGTTCAATCGTACCCTCTGAGTTCTGAATGAAACAGAGCAAATCAAAATGCTATTACCTTCTGTTAACTTTAGCAGGCAGACTCAGTCAAACCCAACACAGACTAAAACAGTCCCATGGTCTCTTTCAAGAACTGTCACACAGCAATATAAAACTTGCCTAACCAACTCTAAATGTGATTGTTTCCTTATCTTCTGCTACTTAATCAGTAAGCAAAATACTTTGCACTTATTAAAAATTTCGCCATATCCCAGAAAACATGAAAAAAAGTATCAAGAACTTCCTATCAATACAGGTATGGGATAAAAGACAAAAAGTCAGCTACAATGTGCAAGAATATCTGCGTTACACATCCAGCAAGTTAAATCCACCAACAACAGCTGTCAGCGTAAGAGATCTAAACAAAAATTGCTTGCTTTCATTCCACATAAGATAAGGGTCCCGAGTCACTATTTGACCCATCACTGCTATAGGACTTTTAGAAAAGAAACAAACATATTCCTATTACAGCTGTATCTAAATCACTGGGGCAGGCAGTAATGAAATAACATGTCAAATGGTAGAATAATTGGAAGTAAAAATAATGATCTGCAGAGTAGACTCCAGATTATCTGAGTGACATAAATCTAATATCTAGAGTTATACTTGAGCACCAATGCAATTTTATCTTCATTCCTTATGAAAACAAGTGTCAAACATCTTCCTAACATGAAGGACTTATTTTCTTGTACTGAAGTACTGCTATTTCAGAATTTTTTTTCTTGTTGTTCATTCTCTTTCCTGACTTGTTCATACAGAATTAGATAGTGGAAAGGAAGCTTTACAGATGTCAAAGATGGACACCAGTGTCCTATTAAGAATGTACCAATGGACAAGGAAAAAGAAGTCGTCAAATAACATGCTGCAATCTCTACCCTGGTATATCTCTAGGTTTGGTTCATATGAAGGGACAATACAGTACATATAGGAAATAAAATTAAAAGAAAATAAGGAAATAAAATCACAGACACAAGCATTTAACAACTTGGTAATGGTGCCAGAATTCACTACTTCCAACTAGGAAAGAAGACTACAGAACACAATTTTAAATACCTTTTATTTACTATAATTTATGAAAAATGTAGTACTCATTCTGTAATCACAGTAAGTTTGGCTTTGCAGCTTTTTCTGCACTAAGCAGCAGCTCAGTAATTTCGGTACCTATACGGAATACGTATTTCAACCATGAAAACCCACAGGGGCAGTCTGAACAAGTCTCAGCATCAACACAAGCTACCTACTATATTCTGGTACAATCTGATTAATAGAAGGCAAACCTTCAGAAACTTTTTTCTCTAATTGTCACCCAGGTGCTGGAGGACCAATTCCCACCTCAAATGCAACCACATATCAGCTATAACCCTCATTACAGCTGAGGACATCTGGCCAAGCGTGGCCATCTTCCATGCCAATACAACCACTGAAAACTCACGTGTGGGTGCCTCTTCAAGACTTAAAGAAAGACAATTTCCATACATCCTTGTAGTGTAAAAACTATTCAAGCATAGCAGTACTGAAACTCTCTTCAGCACAGTGCACGCATCTTTCATGTTACCCAACAGGGCACTTGTGATGTGGAAAGTAACGTACTCTTTGCACAACTGTAGAAATGAGCATGGCAGCCCTAGAAATAAGCTATTTATTCTATAAAACAATTAAGGGTAGATTGTCAGTATAGGAAAGGCTGCAGAAAAGGATACAAGGTGAGATATGAAGCAGAAAAGGCCGGTTGTTGATAGGCTTTTTCAGATCATGAAAACACTTTGCAAAAATAGAGGGAAAGAGAGGATTACAACTACCAAATCTTACATGATAATTCAGCAAAATAAACTCAAATCAAGATAGCTTCTTTCAGGAAGTACACTATTTTACTCCTTTGCTCAAGTCAAAGCTTGGAGTGAGGCTTTCCACAACACAATTCCTTGAATACCAGCACATCTTTCAGCGGCAAAAGGGCCAACATTATCTATAAATGGCAGAGCAAGGCTGCAGAAGCAGGTCAGGAAATAAATGGGAGGCAGCAAGTAAGAGAAAACCAGCAAGTAATTTCACAGGCTTCTAGTCCCCAGTATCCTATAGATAGATAATCTATCTACCAAGCAGTGTGATAATACTCAATATTTGCAGCTCCCATCCAGTCTATTGAACTGCAGATTTCAGCCTCATGCTCTCCTTTGGATACAGCAGGTCATTTCTAGTAACATCTCTTCATTTCCCTCTGAATTGTAGCCTCACCAAAACACAGCTAGAACTGTACTGGCAGCACAGTCTGAACTATTGTACAAGCAGTCCTTTTACTGCTACACCTCCTAGATGCACAGGGTTGCTCAGGCACAGCACGTCCTGCTTCTGTGACATTTATTTCACCTCTTCAAAACGCAAACACAAGAACTTCAAAAAAGAATCAGGCTGATCATCTGAACAAAACTTTGTATATAGAGAGATATTTTACATGTCCAGAAATGGTTTCTACAGTGTTTCTCTAACTGACAATATACAGACGCTATAGAATTTCCCTCATGTTATGAATTCATTTTAAACAAGCTTTACAGGCTTGGGGCTTTAACATACTTCATCAGACTGAAAGTCAAACAAAAATGCTTTTCTCTATAATTATAAATTAGGAATTTTGCTAAACAGTATAGACTAGGTTTTCTTAATTTTTCAATGTTTGTCATGCATGTCCATGCTTATGAAGCACTGATAATTAAACTAAAGCAACATTAAAATTGAAATGCTACCTATTCCCAAGACCATTTTCCTGCAATAAAAACCCATGATATTTCAGAGTATTTGTATGTTTTGTCTATTTTATCATCAATTCCAACACATCTAGCAACAGAATACGTGAAAGCAAAGGGCAGGCAGGAGCCCACCAACCCTGTTTCTGCTGGATCAACACATACTGGGGTAGGGCCACCAGTATCTCATCTATACTATCGCTTCCACAAGTAAAAGTCCAACTGACAAAAAAATGATGCAATTCTCAGAATACAGGCAGGAAGCAGGTATGTGACACACTGTGAAGCATGAAAATAAGTTAAAGAATCAGCAGACAAGTTTTCATTTAGTTTCTGATAAACTATTCTGTTTCGATCTGAAGTTATGCTGCTGAACTGTGGTTTTGATAATGGAGATTTTAAACACTGTGTCAAATCCCAATTTCTCTTCACTTACTATTGATTTTAAATACCCCAATCCTTATGTTATAATTGTATTTATACTGTTCTTCCCCTAAAGAAATGCAGGCACCATTTTTAAAGACTAATTCAACTTTAAGATAAAGGATTTAGCTGTTGATGCAATTAAGCTATCCATACCCACCATCTCCAGAAATACTAGTACTTATAGTCCTAGGGCTTTGTGCAGAGTCCTCCCACAATTATCTTTTATAATATTTGCTTATATTGTCCTACGGTTATAAAATAAAGGACACATATAAAACATTAACAGACAATTTATATTAATACAAAAATACATATTAGAGCATGTCTGTTACTTTATAACTATTGTATACTGTTATGTATTACAGCAGGTTAATTTTTTAATTCATTTACTCCTGCTAACACAAAGCACTAAAAACTTAAGTCAGTGCTTCTAAATGTTCAATATGCTCAATACAGACTGCACACCAGCAGTTAAAAGTAAACTGCAGCAAGATGTAACGACACACCTTCAGTCAGATACAACCAAGTGCTTGGGCAGAAGAAGTTGCAGACTAAAGCATTAATAAGGAAATAGCAGCACATTAACGGTGTGTATTCCTACCAACAGGACTCATGTCTTAAAGTTAGTGAAAATTTACAGTTGGAAGTTACCAAATTGTGAATCAGTATGCTCTTATTTCCCCTTCACTTCCCCAAAAGCGAGCAGAGCCTCCAAAAGTGCAATGAAGCACTTCAGTTATAGAAAGATTTATCTTCCAACTACAGTCATACTCAAAACTGAAATTCAATGAAGTTCAGTGTTTGAGGAACATTTCCTTCAGGTTCTTACTCTCAAAATCAATCTACTACAAAACCCTGGTCATGTTTTGTTCATGCTCTTATTTAACGCTTCCACTCCAGTCTCCTGTACAATATAAAAGTATCAAAATATCTAAGCAAGGAGACAGCCTTCCAAAAAAGGTAACTGTCCTCCTACACCAACTATTCCTAACCAATCACATGATGTTACTAAACTGGACACCATGTGAACATGAACACTAAACCAAGAGACAGTCAGAATCAAGAAGAGTTGGAGTAATATAGATGAAAAAATGACAAGCCTTCAAAAGGAATTTGTGATTTCCATTGGTAGTTATTTAGGTAATCACTCAAAAGACCTCAAACCCACCAGAATTCACTTTTGAAGGAAGTACTCAAAAATAAATTCAATGACCGCTTTACGAAATCCTTTTCCTCACAGAAAATCGCAAGCAGCTTAGAAAAGTCATCCTCATACCAACAGACGAGTGCTTAAGTCAGTACGATTTCATGTACCCGTTTCCCTTAGGGGTCTACGCCAGCGTTCCCAGTGCGAGAGCCACCTGTCCCACTCCCCAGCCTAGCCCCGCGCTGCGCGTCCTTCTCCCCGAAGGGAGCTGTCACAGCGCAGCGTGCGCTCGCAGGGCTGGCACTGCGCTGGCACCGCACAACCGCGCTCCGGCTTAAACACTTTTGTTCTCAAGCAAACGCAAACACCCTCCCGGAAGAAGCGATCGCTCCCGCAGAGCGCAAGGCAAACAGCGCGGCAGCCCTCTCCAAACAAAGCCCGCGTACCTGCCGAGGCTGTTATCTGCTCCAGGAAAAGGTGGGACGCGCGGCAGGCAGCTCAGCGCTACTGCGCCCGGCCGCACGGCTGCCACGCTAACAGACAAGGATGTCCAAACCGCATCGGAAAACTCCGGCGGCCCTTCCCCGAGCACCGCGCTCACACCCCATTACAGAGAACGGGACCCGACCCCGTGTAAGCTCGGCCCGCGCCATCAAAACAACTCGAGCAGTAGAGGAGACGGGGAGGAAGCCCTGCGGGGCGGCAGCCACCGCCCGCCGCGCCCGCTGCCGGCCGTGCCCCCGCTAAAGGAGGCAGGGAGCGGGGCGGCGCGGCAGTGCTCCCCGAGCCGCTCCCGCAGCCCCACAGCCGCGCCGGCAGCCAGACAGCCAGCGGGAACAGCGCCGGGAGGGATGCGGGGCGCCGGGGAAGAGGCAGAGGTGGCGGACGCGGCCCCCGCGCCGCTGTGAGTCCCAGCTCCTGGCAGGCACAGAGTCAGGAGGACATATACGCGTATACGCACGGATCCTGCGCATATACACGTATATCCGCGCCCGCCGACAACAGCACCGGGGTGTTTTGGTTTGGGTTTTTTTGTTGTTGTTGTTGTTGGGTCGTTTTGTTTTTGTTGTTTTGCTGTTTTTTCTTTCAATCCGGGGAGCGGCCGCCGAGGCGCAAACCTGATGCCCGGCGGGGTGGCGGGGCCGCCGCTCGGGCGCGCAGCTTCCCGTTAGAAGCGGCGGCCCCCGCGGGCTGGATGCGCGGCGCCGGTGCGGGCGACACCCCCGGGCCGGCCGCCGGGGC
>WTSP01007046.1:0-25127 GCA_025331215.1 Actenoides lindsayi | reverse complement strand
GTTTTGTGTGTGTGGTGTAGGGCGGTGGGTTGGTGTTTGTTTGTTTGTTCTTTAAAATCACAGATCTGAAAAAAAAGGCCAACTTATACCATCTTTTCCATGAGGTTTTCAGATATTATAACAACTGATGTGGAATTTTTCAGCTTGCTGAAAATGTATCCAGTGAATGACTGGAACCTGTGCCCTAAACTGCAGGGCTACCAGGATGCCTGAAAGCACCAGTATGCTCAGCAGATGGGCATTTAAAACAAACTGGCACAGAGGTCTTGCTTTGGATTTTCTTGCTAAGACACTGACCATCTGACTTGTTTGGAAATAACTGCTAAAGGGCACTCAGTCACCACCTCTGAAATCCAGTTAATTAATATTTGTCAGAAGAATTTTACCCTGGATACCTAATGTCTAGTTATACTGATCTATAATGTAACACTTGCAGCTGAGATAACTACTTAATAGCACCCTGTCTCCTGAATACTGGCTTTCAGATATAGGCACAGCAGGCTTCTGATACACTTTTCTTTTTTTTTTTAAAACTGTCATACTTCCTGTCTTGCTTTTATTCAAAACTTTTCATCTAGCCATAAGGCAGACACAGCTATAGCTGGAGTCACTTATGCTTTTCATGTTGCCATGTCTTGCAGAAATAGTCAATGCCTTCTCCAAGGTGTTCCCTGTGCTTAAAATTTCATTGTTTTCCTTATGAAGTTCTTTTTTTGCTAAAGTGAATTTCTTGCTGGTCACAAGATTTTTCACCTGCTATAACAATTTATAGCTCTAATCTCATAAAAATAATTGGCTAAACATGGACATAACCAGATCAGCAATTTCTGATTTGCTTTTAGTTTTTAATACAGAACAGTTGCAAGATACAGACATAAGTGTTGGTTTTTAGAGCTGATTGTCCAAACATTTCCTCTCTACCTTTTATTATACAGTGACATTACATTGCATAGCCAGGCAGTGGGTAAGCGGAGGACCAACAGCAAGCCATGTGCCCCAGCAGCTCAGGCATTAAAAAACCTGCCAAAATATTGGAGTCATCGAGGTTACCAGGCTTTGAATATCTGCAACTACTTGGATGTTACAACATCTCACAAGACAGCTTCCTCTGCTCTTGAGATTCACTGTTTGCCTTTGTGCAGGCTGCTACTAGCTTCTAGGTTCACTTGGATGTTGCTGGAGATCAAGGTCCATTTTGGGAAGTTCTCTAGCCAAATGGTTTTCCTGGGGCTCTGAAGCTGTGACAGCCAGTTCTGCAACATCCTTCTGCTCCTTCTGCTAGTTGGGGGTGGGAAATGCTGGAGGGCCTGTCTCCCTGAACACGCCACAAAACAGGTTGTTTGGAACCTGATGAATCAAGGGGTTCCCTTTTTTGGGGAGTTGTTTTTAGCGTGAAGAATTTGGTAGCTGGTGAGAAGTCAGACAGCATTGCCCCCCAGGTTGGAAATTATCTGTTTCCAGCTTTGTTGAATCAACATTTCCAGAGGAATGCTGTTCTGTCAGATTTTCCACATGATATCATGAGCAGCACACATTACAGGAATAGATTTTTAGAAAGTCATTGACTAAGTACTCATTTTCCACTGTAGCATATTGAGGATTTAGAGCATATTTCAAAAGCAGGATGATGCTCAAGTGTCCAGTTGTCTTTGGAAAGTTGCCTTTTTTTTTTTTCTCTGAATGTTCCAACCTGAATGTCTGGTACTGATGCTGCATACCTAAGATTGCCCTTTGGAAAATACTCCTGCACGTGGTTTGTACAAGTTGTACTATATTTTAAAGATTTTAAAGTTCACTCTTATTCTTTTTGTCTGTAGTGTTCTAAAGTTCTTGAACTACAATATTTTAGGAAAATAATTTTGTTTTATCTTTATATATGTGTATGCAATAGATTAAAATTACCACCTTCAAATACTATGTTACTTTTCCATAGGCATAAGTCCGACCCTGTTAATCAGAAAACATGTAGACTTTCTGCAAAGGCACTATAGTCACCTGCCTGCACGACTAATAGTCACACTTCCTTGACAATTTAATTATTTAACAAAAAGTGTAAATCAGCAATAAAAGAACTCAAAATCAAATAGTCAATTGGCAAGTGGTATAATTTTATTTTCCCTAATGCATGGTAGAGTTTACAGGTATCTCTACCTCTTTCTGTACTTAGTTATTGATGTCAAATTAATGGGATTGGACACTGAAGTTATCAACCATTTTGTATTGGACATCCTCTATTCAAAAGCAATAAATAGTCTTAAGGCTTTTACAGTAACAGAAAGACATATTAACTATTATTAAATTATACTATAGTATAAACTATATTTTAAATTTTAATTAAATTAACTAAAATGAAAAACTTCGAAGCGTGAATTTCAGTTTAATTTGAACTGTAGTTGCTGCAAGTGGTATTGCATGAGGTGCTAGATAAATACATTGCCTGGTATTGACAGCCCTTTAGTGGTGTAATGTAAAACCTGTTGTAGTTCTGGGAGTCTTTTCACCAACCCAAGTGTTTTGATTCAAGCTTTTTGTCACTGTGCTTTTGCTAGTTATTTTAATAAATGTACTGTACCATATTCTAAGATGCACTTCCAGAGCACTCCCAGTCAAAGAGGAGCACGTTATGATGCAGGCACTTGTATCTGCTTTGTTTAGGTGCCAACATGCAGAATTCTTTATTAGTTGCCTTACAAAACACTGGAAAAAAAACCCCAACCAAACAAAAAACCAAACCAAACCAAACAAAAAACCAAACCATACCAAACCCAAAACAAACAAACAAACAAAAAAAGCCAACAACAAAAAAAGCCCAACTTGACAAGATTTTTTTGTTTCATTTTTCACTATGTCTGGGCTCTCTACAAATGCTCTTATCAGTTGAAAAAACCCAAATAACTGAAGATTTTGATTTGCAACATATTATGTTTCTGGAAAAGAGAGAGTAAATCAACATAAAAGCTGAATAGTTAGAAGCCTTAAAGTCATGAGTATGGGTTACTCTGAAATGGATGGTAGAAGCAAGAGGATGATAAACTTTGCAAATTCCTTAAGATTGATTTAGAAAATCATCCAAGGGCCATTCTTTATGAAACTACTCAAATAAAGTAATATTCTCTGTCTTAGACACATACTCACAGAAGCATTTTTACTGATGTCTATAAAGTATGCTTTTGTAGCCAGTATGATAGCACCAGTGTATGAGTATAGTACTAAAATCATATGCTCTGATAAGTGCTATGTATGTTGCTACAGTTTTATTCCTAAAATGATAAAAAAAGTTGGAGTTCATAAAGAAATGGCAGTATGCTTCCATCCTCTTCATGAGAAGAAAACAGCTACCTATGTCTGATGTAAATTACATCTGACAGAAATTACAAAAAGGATGATTCTAAAATGGGCTAATCATAAATGAAGTGCATGGAATGCTCTTTAGGGAATGACAACATGTACAGATGGCTTTTATCATAAATCACCATTAATTTTTGTTATTTTTGATTGTTTTGTTTTGTTTTTGTTGGTTGGTTTGTTGTTGTTTTTTTTCTGGAAGAACAGCTGCAGGAATGAGTACCTACCTTATCATTAGTTCATTGAGTGGCTTATAGGCCTTAACATCACAAATGGCTCTACCTGGTGCTTACAACAAATACTGTTTAGAAAAAAATCATGGTTTATAAATAGCAAACTTCTGTTCAGTAGACAAATGTGCAGTGTGCTGTTTTTCATCCTTGACTCTGTATAAGCTGGTGAATACTTCTATGTTCAATGCAACAACTTGTTAGTCTTCAGCAGTAAGATTTGTCTCATCTGAAACCAAAGTTCATAGTTATTTTAGGATATTGGTCCTGGCATGTAAAAACACCAGTCTTGATGCTAACTTGGAAAAAAATAATCTAAATGTTAGCCCTCTACAAGAATTCACATAGTAGTGACAAAACCAAGTTTTTCTCTGGATGCATGTGTGTGTGTGTGTGTGCCTCTGTGTGCATTTTTCTTGAGTGCACAGTAGGTGTGAGAACCTTTACAGTTTGGAAAACATAGGTGAGGTCCCTGAGGAGTCATCAGCTTTTCTAGGTGGAGCTATTTTGAGTACTCTAATAATATTTTGGTTATAAAGAAATGTTTGGCAAGTATCTTTTGAATGGGTGTGTTGATGGGTGTTGTTGATAGGTGTGTTGGTGGGTCAATAACTGTATTGTTAAGGTTTCTGAAAATGCAGTATTTTATGATGTCACTCTACATATTGTAGTGTTACAGCATTCATAAACTTAGAATTGATTCATACTGAGCTCAACACTTTTGTCTATAATAAATAATCTTTTTATTTTAAAACATTAATATAGAGGTTTCTATAATTGTAACACTTAAAATAGGGAACAAGAAAATACAGAAATACATCCTGAGGTGAGATAGAGAAAATAGAAATATGAATCATAAATTATTTCAATTTTACTTCTGTTCTAGGGACATTAACATAGTTTTGTGTTTAGAAGCTGGACACCTTAATGGAAAAACAAAACTGAAAATTATCTGAGCTGTATGCTTAAAGCTACTAGTTGTAATTCATTACAATAATTAGAGACAATAAGCCACATCTAGCCAGGATGGAAATAAAATTCCCATTAAAAAAATTATTGAGTTCTATGTTTATATACTGGCTTATTTTGATCCTATGCAATCCAAACCTAAGGGAATAAAGCTTAGTGTAGGATACTGAATCTTTTATGTTTGAAATATTTTAAACACAGCACTTTAACAATTTTCAGTGTAATTGTTTTTATTTAAAAAGTGTTCTAAGCTATTGATTTTGGTAACTTCTCTGAAGAGTTAAGATGTGGTTTTGTTAGAGGGCAAACTTTTATTTGTTTTTCTAAAAAATAAATAAATAAATATGTCTCTCAATTTCTGTTTAGAAAAATAACTTACACCATAACAGCAAGAAATCCTCTGAAAAGCTCATGGGAACACTGTAATTTGCAGAAACAGGTTCAGAAAAACACTTAATCAAGGTGATAAACAGGTACTGCTGTGACCAAGAGGAATGAATTAGCTTCTATGAAATGACTTGTTTTGTGAGAGCTACAGAAACATCATTAAAAACCACCACAGATTGCACTGCATGTGTGACAAAACCTTCTTGCATCAGCTGTTAGTGATAGTCCTTCATGAGAGCTCTTCTTAGCTTAATCTGATGCTTTCTGAACTTAACATAGATTATCTCTAAGATAATGTTACAAGTGAAGATTTCTGTAACATATAAAAGAGTAACAATTCAGGTCAAAACCAGTTGTTGTAACAGCCCCAATCTGCAGAGTGAATCAATATATTTTATTAGAGCTTCCCAAAATCACAAGAAAGAGAAAACTGAATAGCACCTTTTTTACTAAAACCATCAAGAAACCATTTATCCTTTCCCCACAACAGCATACTTAAAAAAATCAGAAGCAACTCGCAGACCAAGCCTAGCAGATTCATGTGTAGGGAATCCTGAAAAATATGTTAATAACTGCATTTTGTCAATAAGTCCAGGTAAATTTGTGGCTAGGTATAACACACAAAATTTCAACAGATTTCATGTAACTGAAGATTATTTAATAGATTTAGAAACTGAATGTTTCAATGTCTGAGAACAATATTGTCTGATTTAAGTGATATCTCAGTCCCATTCTTAACATCTTTACTAGCTGCCTATTCTTAAGGTCTTTACAAGAACAAATTTTCAGTTATGGCAAAAAACTTCATTGTAGTTCTTTGTAAAATCCATACTAGGAGACTATGAAAGGAAGGAAAAAAACCCAAAATTAGCTTGCTTTTCTTAGAGCATGAAAGTTGTTGCATAATTTTGAATCTAGATATAATTACTAGCCCAAGTCCTAACCCCACTTACAGCTTCAGTTTTAATGTTATAGTAGATTTAGGGATACTTCTTACGATGAAGGTGATGTAGCAGCTCATGCTTTGGGAACACAGTGTTTTTGCACTTGGAGTAATAAAACAGATGAAAGCAAATGTTCAAATGTGTCTCTGTGTAGGGGCCAAAGAGTGTAATTCATGCTACATTATCAGTCATTTTCCATGCTGTGCATTATTACAAACATGGCAGAGAAAGTAATTTGTCTTAGGCTAAATTCCCAATATTTTCATTTACTCTCCATGGAATATAGGCATCCCAGAGACAGACTGTTACATTATAAACATGATGATACTGCATTCTATGTTAAACAAAAATAAACTTTCATTTTTAGGGAAAGCATGTTTTCACCAGAAATTTTTCCCTCTAGGCCATGTACTGCCACAATTATGAAGAGCAGTCACGTTATGGTGAAGAATTAATTACTGGCTCTTTCAGAGCTGTGAAGAAATGCAAGAGCTCTTGAACTGGGACAGTGTCTAGTATAATTTATATGTAATCATTCCAACTCTGCAAGTTTGAGAACTAAAACTTCTCTCAATTTCTGTCTTATATTCAAGCATTGTTGACAGAACAGTCAATAGAAGTGAAAAGTGGGCAACAACTGTAATGGGCTCTATTGTTTTATAAGCTGTGCAAGTCAGTCAGCTACAGAGCATATGAAGAGCCAATTTGTACAGTGCATATAGCACTAATTTGTTCCTCTGTACCAGTAATAGCAAGCAATAAGAGATGTAGCGGTTCCACAGATACCTTACCTCCATGGCTGCTTCTGGAAATGTCTTTTTTTTTTTTTTTTACCTCACTAAGGACTATGACTTGGTTTGGTTTTTGTAGGTGCTAAGCTCCTAAAATTAAAATTGCTCATTAATGCCTCCTTTTGTGAGGTATTTGCCTTTCTGACCTGGAATTCGCAAGACTTCTTGTGTGCTCTGTGTGTATGTCCAGAACTGCTCTGCTCTGGAACATTAGGCCTGTCAATAATCCCAAAACTGGCCAGAGCAGGACTGCAGTACCTTGAGAAACCCAGTCTAATCAGTGTTTTCCCCAACAGGATGGGTGCACGAGCACCAGCCACACAATCTGTGACTGTTGCAGTGTTGCTGGTATGGTAGGTACTACCTACTAGATGTGACTGGTGGATCTGCATGGTGCTGGAGGGCAGTCAGAAGGCATTCAGCAATCACTCAGCATGGAACAGTAACATCATTACCCTTTCTGGAAAGAAGGGAACAGTGCTTGTAAACCTTCACTCTGAAGAAATGCAGCTCTAGGATGCATTCAAAGTGGGCAAAGGTACCATGCTTTAAGGAAGGGTAGGAAGTTAGATACATGCATGGGTTTATAACTCTGCATTGGCTTGCTCCAGGTTGCCTTCTCCTCACAGCTGGGACATTAGGATTAGCCTCAGCAGGTGGCTAATTTATTTCCATGCTGCCTGTAGGAAGCCAAGTAGGTCTTTGCATTTGGGTTAGGAGCAACTTGCATGCTCGTGGTTTCGTAGCCTTGAACAACACTTCAGAAATATATTTTTGTCTAAGTTAAGAGGGGTTTTTTTGAAAAGGGAATATGAAAAGGTTGGTGAAACAAATGCAAAGCAACTATTTGAGTTACATGTCATGCTGCACATGTCTTCCAAAGACTTGTAGAGAATATCAGTGCTGAGATAATCAGTCTGATGCTTCCACTCACTGAGAGCATCTTTAAATTCTAGTGACAGATAGTGAAATAGAAGCTGCATTTTTTGGGGAGCTAACACTTTTTTTGTGTTAGCAGGGAATTTTATAAGATAGCTAATGCCTCATGCTTTGCATGCTATGTAACCGGACAGGTGTTCTGTGAAGAACCCTGGGGAAATGTCTGCATCGATGTAAACAGGGACAAGTTTTTATTTCATGAATCAATAGATTGTCGGTGATGCATTACAACTTGTCACAGATGTTATGGAGCAAAAATGAGGTATTGCCCTGAATTTTATACCCCCATGTCTGGAAAACTTGAACCTAGGTATTTGTAAGTTGAATGATTTAGCTGTAATTGTCCATGGCAATTTTGTTAACTACTAACTACTATTACCACTGTGAAGCATTTTGGAGACACTTTTTCTTAATCGATTTTTTTTTCTTTAACTGGATGTAGTGTTTAACTCTTTACCCTCTTCCTAAAATAACTACTGTCCTATCAAAGACAAAATATGAGTTCTGAGTATCAAGCAGTTGCATTGTTCTTGGAATTATATGGTGACACTACTATACAGGAAGATTTGTGAGTTAATCTCTGTATAGTGATAGATCAAGTAGCCTTTAGATATACACTGTGTGTAGTAGTATACTAGAGAGTCAAGCATTCCTTATTAGTGACAGTGTGAGTCAGGGAACATTCTGGTTCTTCTCCTAATGCTCAAGCTAAAATGCCATGATTGCTCAGTAGAAACTGGTGGTAAAAGCTGAAATAGCCAAGGTAATGATGTGTCCTTACCATTTCCAGCTCAGAGAAGACTAGATGAATGCCCATGTAAGACATAGAAAATTGCATTCTTTAATAGTGTTCAATACTGATGTGGAATGGGTGTTAGGTTGTTGATGTTTGGGGTTTTTTATTCATCTTGGCCGTCTTTCATTTCCCTAGAAGATATATCAGTGGCAAAATTAGTTGTGCAAGTTTTGAGGAAAATCTACTTGATACCTTTTATAGTTTAGGTTTAGTTATGGGGGTTTTTTTTGTCTTTTTATACATGTGACCATTTTAAAATTAATTTCGGTTTGGCATTCTGTTATTACCTTCCAAAAGTCTCTCACTGATGTGGCTGTATCTGTCTGGTGTTCACATCTTTGTGTAATTCCCTGAACTTTAAGGATAAACCCTTTGTCATCACTTTGCATATCTAAATGTAATATATTGACCTCTTTAAAATGAGGCATTATTCCTGAATACATCATATGTAGTGAATATTCAACTGAACTTGGACTTTATTCACTTTGGTGTAGTAAAATTTTGCTTTTGACTGTTTCCAGGTGTAACCCCTTCGTGGGTGTCATTCAGTACATACAGCATGGGCAAAAAATATTGCTACCACCTTTGCAGAAAATGTTTTTGACCTTGTGAATTTCCAAAATTTCGTTCCACTGATTTGAAAGCTAAGATTTAGCTTCATTAACATCAGGCAATCTGTAGTACTTTATCTACAAGCTCAGTAAAATACTATATTAATTCAAATTTGAAAAGAACTTTCCATATGCAGCAAAAGCATGTTCTCAAATACATATTGAATTAAATAAGAGACAGGAATATTTTTGAAAGCTTGGAATTTATGGTTTCATTAGACTCAAAAATTAAACCCAAAAATGTGTAAAAATCCACATTAATAATTTATCTTTGGCACATAAACGTAAATGGCTCGGAACTTAGCTTCATTTCAGTCTGTAATTACCTAGTGACACATCATGAGTTTCATTGGAAATCTGCCTTTAAAAAAAGAGGGGAACACTGGGGATCTGCACAAATAAGAGGATTATGGTATTTAATCAGCACAAAATGGTAATGAGAAAATTTCATTTGATAATATTTCCAAAATGAAATTGAGGAAGACGTCTTAAATACAAGTGGGTTTAATGTTCATTTAAGAGTATTTTATTCAGTGAATTCTCTTCTGTTTATGTGAATGGGTTGATTTGTATGAATTAGTTTGGTGCTTGAAACAATCATATTCATCAATTAGTAGATGGAAAATTCTTTCTTCCAAACTGCTGTTTTTCTACAGTGCCTGTCTGGAACTGGTTTTAGTCTTCGTTAGGATTTTAGTGTTTGTTGTCTATCATTTGTGATATTTAATGTTTGCTTTTATCACAAAATTGTTTCTGACCCTTGGCTGGCCTATATATCATCTACAAGATATAAGTTCACATGCAGCCATATATAAATGAGAATTTATAGCATATAGATACTGACATATTTTTCTTTCTTCAGCCTTGTAAACAATTGTCCAGTTACGTACAGAATTTCACATAAAGAAGAGTCGCAAATAGTATTCGTGGAAAAGGATTGGCTTTTTTGTTCAAAAGAAGTATCACAACTACTTTGCATTACTTTTTCAGGCATAATCTCTTGCATGATAACTGATTACCAGCCTCAGTGTTAGTTCAGGGAAACTGTAACTTACAACATCAGAATTTTACTTTCCCTTTTCTGTAAGTTAAAAAAAAAATTTAGAATGGTAGATGAACCCCAGATTCTATAATGTCATGTTGATTTTGTTGGTTTTGTTTAGCATGTATTAGTATTATTATACTGTAAACGTGAGAACATTATGAGAAGAAAATACAAGTATGCCCAAGCCATTATAATTTACCTCAATCTAATATAGAGAGCCATGATCAAAGAAAATATCCTGGGAAACACTTCTCAAACACAAGGAATTAGGTTCTCTACTGCTATGTTTGTATGGGAATTTTTTTTTCATAGAAGTGTGTACTTCTAACTACTTTTAAATGAGAGATACCATCATTCTTAGTCATAATCATAGAGTACCTTTCCAGAAAAGCAACTTGTAGACAGTGATTATGTTTTTCTTTCCTTTTTTTTTTTTTTTTCCTTTCAGTCCCTCATTCTTCCCACATGTCTTTATTTAACATAGTAAGAAAATAAAATGAGAGAGGTAATGTTTGGTTTTGGGGTTTTTTTATTTTCAAGCTGGTTCTCATTTATGCATCTTATTCTAGATTTTAGCTCAATATATGAATAAGAGTTATTGATTTTCAGCTTGCCTTATGAGAAGAAATATAGGTGTATTATGGAAGTACTAATACAGAAGTTTCATCCTGACAGGGATTTTACATTGGTTTCAATTAGTATGTAAAAGATATAAGGGAATCATCTTCTTTAAGCATATGACAGGGGACTTTAGGGTGTATACCCACTATGTGTAGTTATGATGACAATGAAATTGCAATTATTTATTTTTTTTAAATTATAATGAAAAGAGAAAGACCTGCTTCTCACTCTGCAAAGCATATTTTGGATAAGAGGAGTACTTATTAAGTTCTCTTGTTATTCATATTTATATGTGTAATACCAGGAAGTGAAATGATTGAATAATCTTCTCTGCTTTCTTTTCTGTCTGTCACAGCTTAGGGTCAGGGCAGCCCCTTAGACCTGTAACAGACGCTCTCTGTTAACCCCCCTCCCTACCCAGAGGGGAAGAGAAAGGGAATAAGGAAGAGAGACTTAGGAATTAGAAAAGGAAACTAGAACAGCTTTAATGAAGATGAAAATAATAATTATATAAATGGAATACATACAAAACCAGTTTTGCTGCCTATAGAGGAACTTTGTCTATTTTATTTGATAGATAACTAAAGTGTACATTTTCCTTTTCATGGCCAAATAATTTCCCTGATAAAGCCACTCAATTTTGTAACCACTAACCAATATTACTCCATTAGAACTAGAGTGAGAAGCTCTTCCTGAGCTATGTCTCTGTGAACTCCTACTAACAAAATGGTCTTTCTCAACACTGATGAAGGCCAGAACACTGTGAACTCAGGGACACCTATTCACCTAAAGGAAAGCGAAGTTAAGTCATTTTGCACATAAATTATGCATCATGTGCATTCAGGTGTAACTGTCAGTGTTTGAGAATGCCTGTGGGGTGCATGGCCTGGCATGGAGTGTGGCACTCCCTGTTGCCAGACTGGTTCCAAGGACTATATATCATTGCACCAAGGCTGCTGTAAATTTATGGACAGTCCCCAGCAGTCTGTTCCAAGATTGAGGGATTGACATAATGCAAGGACCTGCACTGTACATCAGTCTTCATCAGACAATTAGAACATAGGATGATTGAAGGTCATGCCCAGAGAAAATGATGTAAGTTTCATTGCACTGGGAATGGGGGAAGTTCCTTAAAAGTGTAACAGGGTCTGCATTTCTTATTGGCATTCAAAATCACACCAGAATTTACAAAGAAAGACAAAGAGATTGACTTAAGGATCACAAGAAGTGTTGACTTAAGGATCGGTTATAACTGTCAAGTAATTACAGAGGCCTAAGTAACGCCATGATATAAGAAAGAAATATGAGCTGCTTTCTGGAGGGGAGTGGCACAGACCTCCTTTCCCTCAGGGTTATAACATCTGTAAAGAAAAGAAGGGACACAGAAACAAGGTTCCAAAGTAAAACAATTGGGAATTTTCTCGGAAAACCTTGTCTTGTTTTAGTGAAATATCTATGTGTCAAAGCTCAGTAATTTCCATATGGTGTATGTATAAGGCCTGACTAGACCCGACATGAGGAGATGATTAAGGACTCAGACTAGCCTGTGGCTTACTGCACTGAGTCTCATGGTATCTACTTAATTCCAAGTGTGATTCTCTCACCCACTATCATGAATTGCAATAGATGCCTAAATCTTTTACGTTTATTTCAAGTAAACATTTCTTAGGTTACAGATCAGCACAGAATAAAATCTGGTCATTTATCTTCGCTAGAAATTTTCCACATTTTGTGAGTAATTCAATATTTGAAAAAGCCCTGAACTATCTTGACTTGTATTTCCAGCTTCTCCAAATCAGGTGGAGCCTCTGCACTCTTACTTACACTCTCTTTCTTCCTATTCTCTTTTTCTCTTTTCCCTCACTTTTCTTTTGCAAGTTTCATTTCATGGAGAATGAAAGCAATCTTAAATCATGAAAGTAGTTTCCTTATTTTATTAGGAAGGTATGATGAGTTTTATTTGTTGTTAGTTGTTTTGGTTTGTTGTTTGTTTGGGCTTTGTTTTTGTTTTTTTTAGATTCATGTATCTCTTGAGCTATGTAAAGTAAAATAGATTTTATCTTTGAAACTCTGTTCAAACTATATATCCAGAAATTGTATGGCCCAGGAGCCACGTGGCAAAATGGATGGGCACATCAGTGGAAACTCCTCAAATTAATAAAAGTTTGCAAATTTACTGGCTTAGAGATGAGTTCTGAATAAATGGATTTAATATCTAGCAAGTGAATTTGGACAGACAACTCTCTGTGGTCTCAGAAATGCCAAGGATCAGCCCAAATTCTTTCAGGTATGAGAACAATTTCTACTAGCATTGAGGTAATTAAAACATAGAAATCAAGTCCAGAGTTTATTGAAAATGGTTAAGTTCGGAGGATTTGTACCTCAACTGGGGTTATAAGAATACTTTTGATCATGGGTGTTGTTCACAGATTCTAGTTTCTCTGTGATTCACCAATGGACAGACCTTTATTTGTTCAATTTTCCCATGAAAATTAATACAAACTCCTTTTGTTCACACAAATATTTGAGGAAGAGTTTCTATGCATGTGAATAAGGTTACTGGAGCATGAATAAATGTATTTTTGTGCAAACAAGGATATTCATGCTGAAGTTTCTTAATTAGCTGCACTACACAAAAAGGCTTTGTGCATCTATGAGTTATGGGTTAGCAATCAAAGGGAGATAAAGAGTGTTTTAAAACATAACAAATAAATAAGATGTTGTTGTGAACTAATATGAGCAGAAAATTTGGGATTAGGGGATCATTGTCCAGTAATAGCAGTGAAGAATCACTAAAAGAGATGTTCTCTGCTACTAGGAGGAAAATTATATGATTCTGAAACATATGGCTGATCAGCTTCACCTCAGTCCCTGGGAAGGTGATAGAACAACCAAATCCTTTCTAGGCACATAAAGGACAAGAAGGTGAACACAAATATTGAGCATGGATCCACCAAGAGACAGTCATGTTTGACCAACTTGATAACCTTACAATGAAATGGCTGACTTGGAAAATGACAGGAGAGCAGCAGATACTGTTTCCTAGACTTCAGTAATGATTTCAATGTTATTTCCCATAGATCCTCAGAGAGAAGCTGTTGAAGCGTGGGCTAGGTAGGCAGACAGTGAGGTGAATTGAAAAATGGCCTGAATAGCCTGGTGGTGATCAGTGGTACAAACTTTGATTGGAAGCCAGTAATTAGGAGTGTACCCCAGGGATCAATAGTGGCTCTAATCCTGTTCAATATCTTTATTAATGGTTTGTGTTATGGGGCAAAGTGAGTGTACTTTCAGCAGGTTTGCTGATGACCCAAAACTGGAAGGGCTGGCTGATATGCCAGAGGATGGTACTGCCATCCAGAGGGACCTTAACAGGCTGGAGAAATGGGCTGACAGGAATCTCCTGAATTCCAACAATTGGAAGTGCAGTCCTACTCTTGAGAGGGAACAACCCCATGGACCAAAATATGCTGGGGGCCGCCTGTCTGGAAAGCATTTTTGCTGAAAAAGTCCTACTGGACACCAAGTTGACCATGAGCCAGCAGTGTACCCTTGTGGCAGAGAAGACTAATGGTTTCCTGGGCTGCATTACGAAGACTGTTGCCAACAGGTTAATGTAGATGATTCTTCCTCTCTGCTCAGTACTGGTGAGGCCACACTTGGACTGTTGTGTCCAGTTCTGATCTCTTCAGTACAAGAGAGATACAAAACTACTGGAGTGGGTCCCGCAAAGGCCCACAAAGATGATTAAGGGACAAGAGCATCTGTCATACAAAGGGAGGCTTTAGACAGTTGGGACTGTTTGGCCTAGAGAAGAGAAGGCTCAGGGGGGGAAATTTATTGATGAATATTAATATCTGAAGGGAAGGTGCAAAGGGGATAAAAGCATGTTCTTTTCAATGATGCCCAGTGCCAAGACATGAAACGAAATGGGCACAAACTGAATTGGGAGGTTCTGTCTGAGCATCACAAAACACTCTTTTTCTGTGAGGGTGCCCAGGGAGTACATGAGATATATAAAAGCCATTTGGACTTGGTCCTAGGCAGCTGGTTCCAGGTGGACCTGCATGAGCAGGGTATGGTTAAAACAGATGATACTCTGAAAGTTCATTCCACCCTCAATCATTCTGTGATCCTTTCAACAGTCCAGAATTTAAAGCACATAGCAGAACATTTTAAAAAGTACTATCAATGCATGACATTCTCTCATAGCCACCACAGGATATGAATCTTTACTCACTGTAGATGTCCATACCAACATCCACTGTTCAGTAAATAAATACTACTGAGTTTTAATTTTCTTATAATAGCTCTTGCTCCATTTTTGGAGTTGCCAAAGTATCATGACATCTCACTGATTTATAACGAGCAAGTAAACTAAAAAAGGAAATAAAAAAACCCCCACCTTTAAATGTAGCATAAAAAAGATAAACTTTACTTCTCTCTGAAAAAAATAACCATATGAATTTGTGGTTCAAGGATAAAACTCGTAAGTTTAAAGACCTATGCTTGGTATTGAAATGAGCAATGTCAAGACAAAAAGAAAGGAAGAAAAAAACAGACTAACTTGTTTGCATCGACATAAAGCTTCAAGTAGGATGTCTATGGGATCTGTACTCAAGCTGATTTTTAAACTTCCTGTCACAGCTAATGCTGTGGTAGAGTGATCACAACTAAAATATGCATTTCAATATGTCACAGTTTAGGGTCAGGGTGGCCCCTTACACCTATAACAGATTCTCTCTGTTAACTCCCCCTACCCCCCCAGAGGGGAAGAGAAAGGGAATAAGAAAGAGAGACTTAGCGATTAGAAAAGGAAACTAGAACAGCTTGAATGAAAATGAAAATAATAATAAAACTGGAATATATACAAATATATACCAAACCAGTATGGAACCCAACCCACCTGATGGTAATTCCACCACCATCACCACTGATGCTGTGGAGCAGGCACAGGGGGGGGTCTCAGACTGGGCCCCGCAGCAGACGGGAGCTGTCTTCAGGAGCTGGATTCTGGTACTGGGTTCAGGAAAGCACCGATCGGGAACTAATGCAGAATGGACAGAGTCCTCCTTGGGTGCTCCGAGGAAGGAACTGAAAGAGGACCTGAGCTAAACGAAGCAGAGCTGGCAAAGCAGTCCAAGAGGGGAGAAGAGCCACAGATCCTCCATGTCCCTCAGCTTTATACTGAATATGATGTATATGGGCTGGAATACCTCGTTGGTCAGTTTTGGGGTCACCTGTCCTGTCCATTCCTCCCTGCAGGTGTGGCCTTTCACATTTCTGCACCCCCCAATGTGGTACACAAGATCCAGCAGTGGCCTTGGTCTGCACACCAATCCTTGGTAGTAACTCTAACCATGAGGTGTTCTCACTGCTAGAAGCAGACACTGTCTGTGGAAACAGGCTACTGAGTTCAGAAAGAGCAGTTAGTTAAAAGAACTGAGCTGAACCATAAAATCACTGAACAGAATTACTTCTGTTCTCACTCAAACCAGGACATAATAGTTAACAGCATCACAGTAATCTGACATACCATGCTTTATACCCATGTTTTAGACAGAAGAGGTGTACAGCAGTTACTAGCTTTATCATGACTTCTAACACAATGATAATGAACATAGATGGATCTGTACATTAATTTGTCACTGATTTTCTCAGTTCAGCTGTGGTCCTTTCTATGCCAATTGACTGTCATGTTGAAAAAATTTACAGTTTGCATAAAAGTAGACTTGTTCTGAAGGTTTGTCACCATCCTTTATTGTATAAATATGCATTTCCATATGTATATTAACATTTGCTAAGCGATCCACACATTTTTACATAGACATTTAGGCTTACAAATTCCTGAACCTGCATCACATGCAATAAATTATTCAAGATTAAGGTTTTCAGAAGTGAATGTTGGAATCCCTTGCACACTTGTCACATCAGGATATTCTCATGTTGTTTCAATTTGTTCATGTTGGAAAATTAATTACAGATAAATTTATGTTTCCCAGAGATTCTTCACACATATCTGAACCTAGGTCAAGCAAATATTGTGATGCTGTAGGATACTTGAGGACATTTCCAGAGGCTTTAAGGCTCCTTATAATTTACATAACTTGCATAACTCACAGCAAAAAAAAAAAAAAAAATAATGCAAATTAATATAACATTTCTGTGGAAGTGTAAAACTGATAAAATATGTTCCAAAAATCAGTTTAATGATGTCAGTAAAAGGGTAGAACAGTCAATCTGAACAGGGTTTTTATATTACAAACACTTCATTAGACACACCTTACTTACAGATTTAGATTATCAGTTGGGAACTAATACTACATGGTGCGTAACTCAATCTAACTTAGAATGACTGTTCAAAATGTGTAAACCACTCATCTATAAGGTGAGGACACTCAGTCCTGGGAAGTTGAATGGTGTCCAGTTGTAAACCTGCTGCTCCAAGGAAGACCATCTGAAAGGAGGCTTTGATTTATACCCAGTGTAAGATAGAGGCTTGTGATTAATTACAGGTCTCTTTGGTTGTACTGTATTTCTTAAAACTGGGCACAGGCTGGCTAGATATTTATGTTAATTATGTATCTGACTTGCCTCCTGATGATCTGGTTCAGCTGCTAAAAATGACAGCACATATTCCTTTTGTCAAACACTACTACAGCTCCATTAACTGTTTCAGCAGTGTTCAATGACTCTTTCCTGAATTCCAGCAGACTTATGAAACATTCGTGTTTCTGCTCCTTTGCAATCTCTGCTACTGTTTCTTTTGGGTCTCTGTAGAGTCATTGTTATTTTGGGGGGTCTTCCTCTGCAAATTCTACCTGTCTATCTGCTTGTTGTTCAGAATTTGTTGTCATTTATATTTTATTTTTCCTCAGAACCTGATCTTCAAGATTCTGTACTTCACAGAAAAAAGTAACCTTTCTGAGAGCTGTAGTCTTTTAAAGTTCATGAAGTATCGGTGTAGAAGTGAACTGTAGATCTGCTTTATAAAGGATTTCATACTTGTGAATCCCTGTTATACCATGCATTTTTGGTGTTTTTATCAGCTTCTGGTGTAGCGGAGATATGAGGTACTGTTTTGCTCTGAGTATGTTATCTAAAATACAACAATTATGATACCACTATAGCCAGTTTTCTATAACATGTACTGTTTGCTGTGACATGTAGACTTTTGCAGTCAAATATATTGCAGATACAGAAAAAAATGTTATTACCTAGAATTTAAACTCATTATTCTGTTTTGCTGTCTTTTTTTTTTTTCTGTTGAACATTCTGTTGCATAGAGATAAGTATTAGTGGGTTTTTAATTTAATGCACGTGCATTTTTCATATTGCTTATACTTAATGTTTAAATGTACCCTAGTACATGTAGAAAATTATATTATAAAAGCTGCTTAGAGATGACTATTTATTTATAATGTTTCAAATGAAATCCTCTAATAGTCATGGACTTAATTCAGCAAAAATATCTACAGACTTCTGATTCTTTCCGTTTTCAAAAGATGTACTTCAGGACAGGATAAGTTTGTACTTCTATGTACTTATGCCATGAAAGAAGTCAGATTAAAAAAACTGAACCCAATGAAAATAACATCTTCTACAGATAAGAATAAAAACTACATCTTCATAGAAGTCTTCCTCTAGATGGTCCTGTGCACCTAATAATCTTTTTAAAGCTGAACAAATGAAACTGTAATTTATAACTGGAGAGGTTTTATTTCTGTATTAACTTACCCGTTTGTTCTCACTGCTTTCAGAGTTACAGGATATCAGGATGGAAATATAATTGATATGTATCTATATATCAGAATCTAAGGAAGCTACCACATCTGGAATTCAGTAGCTGTTGAAAAGAAGCTATTACTTACCTGAATACAAATTTTCTAGATAATAGATGGTCAAGGAACCTGTATCATCTCTTTATATTTTTAAAATTACTTTTGTCTTTTTCTTCTTAGACTATTAGTGCTATTTGGAAATGTAAATTTATATCAGGGCTTGATCCTATTGGGCAGGACAATGGTGTAAGACAGTTGCCATATGGTGAGTAAAACTACCCATCAATAGCAGAAAGCGTGGTCTGACTCCATAGAGATGTTTTGTTGCAGGAGAACATCACGGACAAACACACACAGACCAATATGATCAGGTGAATGCCACTTTATTATAACATAAGTGTTGCTTATATACTTTCTAGCCTTATACATAGGTAAGTTGTCTACTTGTTATCTGTTAGATAGCTCAGCACACGTCCTAAACTAAGAAATCATTGGCTAATTCTACACCGCCTCCATCACCACCCCTCATTCTAATTATCTTCTACTTTCTTCTTCTCTATCTTCTTGTTTCGCTGCTTTGTGCTTCCTCCCTTACCGTTCCCAAGCATACACGAAGGATGATGTCTGCAGACCAATTTGTTCCCACAGTCCTTGGTTCACTTTCCCACTGGCCTAGTTTGCCTCTGTCATAAAGGCTGGATTACTCACATGTCCAGTCTCTGCTAAAAAGTTCTCCACATTTTGTTTCTTTTCTTTTCAACAGGCAATGTGGGACATGAGTTCATAAACAGGATGTGGATACCATTCTATCTTAAACAGTTATAGAATACAGGTTTTGTTTCTTATTAATTCCACTATATTGTTAATATATAGAATGTTCTTCTAGGGATAGATAGGTTTTTTCTAGGCACTATGGACTAGACGGCAAGCAAAAATACTACTCTTATGCTAACAGTACTTTGTGTGGTCCACTGCTAGAGCCACAAACCTGGAGTTTGCACTGTTGCAATAATTCGCTTAGTATATTTTAAGCAGTGCAGTTGCACTGTAATCTGAACTGTGAAGGATTGTAACCATTTTACCAAAAAGCTTTACTATATGGAATACATTTTCAGTTTCCATAATGGTGGGATATATATGTGTGTGCATGCATGTATATTGTGTAGTTTATATGCAAATATCTGTATTCTCCAATAAATAACTGGAAAACATATAAATCTTACTTGTTCTATGACCTCTTAAAATATATATCTGCATTATGAAATAAGCTGTTTACGTTAAACTTAGAATCAAAGAACAATAAACATTCTGCAAACAGAGCATAATTATTAACATCTGCATGCACTTGTATAACTCTGATTACCTATCTTTCTCTCATGTTGTAGTCTTGATCTCTTCTTTTCTCCTCACTTTTCCATTCATTAAGTGACTTCAGAAATATATTTTCATGAAGCAGAGGCAAATGAATACTTGATCTTTACATCTTTAAGCAAAGTACTTGTAGGGATTACTGAAATTTATTTGTTCCTTTTCATGACTTTATTAGAGGTACAATAAAAGCATAGAAAGACTTCCAAATAATTCTAGGCAGCTCCTTCATTTTAAATTGCTGTCATACTCCCTAAATTCCTGACTTTAAAACCTAAACTGTAGATTACAATATAAATGTCTGTATGCATATATAATATTTGTATTAGTTTCAATTTGAAGAAGCTATAAATATTTTATCAGGATAGATATATGTGGGTTTTTTTAAAAAACCCTTACCTTTTCCTGTTCCTCATACATGTAAAACATTGTGATAGTTCTTAGCTACCAATACATTTTTCTCTTTATTTTTGGTATCTTTTTTTTTCACAACATTTTTTGAAGACTCATTGCTATGTTATCCTCATGACTTAAGTGTTTAAGGAAAGAGGAAGAGGGTATGAATCCTATGGGCTTCCATTTCATTTTACCACACGTGATGCTTTGTAAATTAAGGCATGACAGAATGTGACTTCAGATAGCTATAGATATTCTCTGGACATGTTGTCCTGGGTTGGGCTAGGATAGGGTTAATTTTCACAAGAAGTTGGGAGGGGGACACAGCCAAGATAGACACCTGAACCAACCAATGGGATATTCAATACCATACTGATATAAAAGCCTGCTATATATGGTCAGGGAGAAGACTGGGCAAAGCATGGGCTTTTGGCTGGGTGGTCGGGATTGGTTTGGGGCAGTACCGTTTGCTGGGTTTGTTCTGTATCACTTGATTTGTGTATTGTTTCATTTCTATCACTGCTGTACTTTTTCATTGTAGTAAAGTCTCCTTAATCCACAGGGTTTTGTATTTTTGTGCCTCTTCTCCTTCCCATTCAGGGTGTGGGGAAGGCAGTGAGGGTGCAGCCATGGGGTGCTCAGCTCCCGGCTGGATCTAAATCACGGCACACCTTTATCCAGGTGAGTGCTTGACATCAGCTTTTGAGGTCAGCCCTTGAAAAAGAAATAGCACAGCGTTTTTGGTGCATCAGTGTGGACCTAACAGACTGGCTGAGGGACAAGATTCATTATCCAGGAATAACTGCTGTATGAATATGTCTACCTTCTTTCTATGATCCAGGTTACAAAGACCACTCACCAGGCTATGTTGTATCAACATGTTCAGTGCATACTGGGGAATGTCTATATGGTAATGCCTTCCACAGTTCAGGCATGACCTGAGGCATGACTCAGCTCTTACTGCCTTTTAGGAAAGCTCCGACATGCTATTGCTTTTTCCTGCATTTCTTCTTCCAAACTTGTCTCCTTTCTACATTTGAAAGTGATTGTATGTGTATTTTTGGGCAAAGGGGAGGAGCTTAAGTCAATCATTTAATCTGATTTTGATGGGATGCAGGTAGAAGCAACTTAAAGAATCAGTTGAAGATGCCAAGAGATAAATTTCAACATTTTTGTTTCATTTTCTATCTTGTGAATATCCCTTGTTAAGCTGCAGTCCCAAATTTGTAAAGGAGGAGACATTTTGAGTTCAAACTCTGACCTTTGAAGTCTCTTGAGTGAAACATTGGGGAACAACTATTGTAGGCAAATACTCTTACCTTCACATCTTTCTATACTCTTTCCCTTCGAAATATCTAATTCTGTGAACATTAGGGTGTATCATACTGTAATTCTGTTCTTTGTCAAATGTATCTGAGACACTTTCTCTGTTACACTAATGTGTATCGTTGCACTCAGTTGCATATAGTTGTCCATAAATGTCAGTAAAGTCTTACAAATTCCTTCATGGAATACTTTATGCTAAAGAATCCAGTTTTAAAATCTTTGAGAGTTTCCATGCTTGCATACTTGAAATTCACCTCTTAGACTAATACACTTCTACACCAGAAGACTTTTTGGTAGATTTTGGATATATTGACTTATGGTAGAAAGAATGATGATGAAAACAATAGATTACCAAACTGAAAAATTATATTAGTTCCAGTTGTTCTTTTTACAACTACTCTGACAAGATTATGTTCATAAAGATGATTATGTTGGGAGTTAATGCAATATAAGTCATAGATTTTTAGTTAATGGCCTTTGGAAAGATGTTTTCTATCTTCTAGTTTAATTTTATATTTAAATAAGTATATTCTATAAACCCTTTCTGCTCTCACTCAGATTTCATCAGGTTCTGGTCTAGAAATACGGATTCTATTCTTTCACATTTGCCAGTATCTTTTTTCCCCTTCCCACTGCTAATTATTCGGCATTTTAGAGATAAAAAAATTGAACAGGATCATTGATTACAATAATTTCTCTTTTTTTTTTCATATTCTGCTTGGTTTTTTAAGATCAATAATATTCCTGCCCTTTATGTGCACCCTGTGTGTTCTATTTATGAGGAAAGAATATTGAAAGCAGACAAGTACATCAGCTTTCCTGGTGAAAATGTCTGCTTTACCTTCTGGGTATAACCATTTCAGTGGTTATCAGTCTAATTTTATAAGCACTAAGGTTTACAAAAATTAGTAAGTTTCTTCTTTTTTTTTCCTTACTTATACTTTAATTCCTATAGAATCCTGCCTCAATGGACCAAAAATAATTTGTCAGGATCAGAAGTTGTCATCTGTCAGTACAGGTGAATGAGAAACTATCGTAAATGTTCAGCTGATAAGGAGACACATTATAGGTTTTTGTTTAATTTATAAGGAATATTGCTTTATTTTGGTCCCTGCCTCTGCATCCCCAAATGACACAGGGTGCTCAAGAGCTGTACAAACCTCTGCACTGCTGTTTTAGTCAGCCTTGCCCTAAGCTAAAACTGCTTCAAGGAGACAGATTATCCCTTTAATCCTTAGCCGCTCTACTGGGCTTACTCTTTGCAGGTGTCATGTGAAATGCTGCTCATGGTAAGTTGACTACATATGAAATTATTTTTATAAGTGTCTCACAGGCCACTAAACCACCGTGAAATGAAATTAGCTTTTCTTCATTACTAACTCAAATAACAGTCAAGACAGAATATTAAGAAAAATCATTCCTGATTATCAATTTTCTAACCCATCTACCATGCCCCATCTTGGGGATTTTGTGCAATTGATCCAGTTTGTTTTAAAGCCATAGATTCTGATTCAGGCAAAAAGCACTGAGAGAAACTATACCTTCTGCCCTCCATCCTTTTCTTTGTGTGTGATAAAAACTTTGATTTTAAATGTAAATGTAAGTGCTCACCCTTTAACCATTCTGGAGTATTTCTTTGCCTTTATGTTATCTTCCATATCTTCCTCAAACTATCTCCAGGTTTTCTTTTCCAGTATACCATTTCCATTATGAATGAGACCAAAGGAGGAGAGGGTGTTAAGATAAAATGGTTTGGTTTTTGTTTGTTTGTTTTTGCAATTTTTGTGTATTTGAATTTATTCGTCTATTTAATCTAAACTTAAGCTGTACCATTATGTCTGAGAATACTTTAAAATTTACGAAATGCTGATGTCTGATCTATTACAGGGTATAATCTTCTGTCCTGTTCTACAAATTGCGAATTACAATCTTGCATAAAGGCCTGGTGGATTTCAAACAAGCTGTCTGAAATAGGTAGTGACATTTCAATCACTATTCTTCATTATTTACTTAATTTTAGATGACAGCACACAAGTGAGGGAGAATAATTCTTTCATTGACTGAATGCTGCACCAAGGAGAGACTTCGGTAAGGAGTTACTTGCATTCAAAACAATGCACTACTATTGATCTCAAATATACACAGCTCTCTTACATCAGCCATCAAGACTTTCACATTTTTTTTTTAGAAGAACACAGGGACAGATTAGCGTGTGGATGGATTAACAAATGTGTAGAAAATAAATGATCTATATACTACACAGTTTGGTTAAGCTAAGCAATAAGCTTATTCTGTGTGGTTTTTGTGTTGTTTTCTGGTTTGTTTTGTTGGGTTTTTTTTATTTTAGGGGGTCTGTTGGGGTGGGGTTTTTGTGTGATTGATTTATTAATTTTCGGGGGGGTGGGGGTGGGGCGGGGGGTGTGGAGAAGAAAGGAAAAAAAAAGAGGCATAGCTTTAGGTATTTCAGAAGAAAAAAGCCCTACTCACTTTCAAATCAGAGACAGACAAAGGTTCCAGTACCTGGGAGAGAAAAGTTTGTGTAAGATTCTTGTGCTGGGTGTAGGTATCAGGTGTTGACAGTGGGGTCTGCAGAGATGGCCTCTGAGGGAAAAGGACAGGGGCTGTCACAGGCACAGCCAGTTCCAACTTACCCACCACAGGGCACAGCTGAGCCCCTCAGCAAAGCTGGTAGTACACCAGACAGAGAAAGGAAGAGAAAACAAAAACCTGTGAGAGGAAGACCAGTGTCAGAGGAGGAAGAGATTTTACCATAATAAACTTACAGAATTAATTTAAATTTTTCCAAGTTGAGCCTGTTTTACCTATGATAATAACTGGTAAGGAATCTCTCTGACTTTATTCTGACTCAGAGGTTTTCTCCTTCATGTTCTTCCTATTTTTGTCCCCTGTTCCCCTGAGGGTGGGTGTTTGGCTGCTAGACATGGAGTTCATGGACTCAAACTGGAGCCCTCTGTGGTGCAAAAGCAGTTGCAGTTACAGAACAGCAAGGGAAGTTGGAATCTGCCCCTCTCCCTCTTCATAAATCAACAATACAAGTCATCAGATTCAAAAGCACTTGCTGCATTTTTTGCATGTAAAGCAATAGAACTGGCAGATATCACCACGAGATGAGAAAATGTCTACAGTTCTGTCCTCTCAGAAATTTTGGTGCATCACACAAGGCAGATGTTTTCAGCAGTGCAAACAGGGGCCAGTAGATCAGATGAGAGTCATTTATAGCTGTCATTATAATTACAAAGCTATTGGTCCCCCAGGAAGCCACAAATGGGACATTAAGATGTTTTAATTACATTAATTTTTATTTTATTCTTCCCTTCCACCCTTCCACATTATATTACTCAGTGAACAGAAGTTCTCTGAGTATTTTATGGTAAGAGTTAAGTTTATAACAGTATTTTGTCAAGTAACAGCCCAAAATGTAAATGTAATGATTTTTTTTTTAGTCACTACATTTTTAATATTGGCATAGTAGATTTACACGTTGTAATGGGTCTGGCTGAGCTGCTTTTCCCCATCCAGCCCTTATGCTGCAGTACTGGGAGCTGGAGGGTGTTGAT
>WTSP01007044.1:0-49967 GCA_025331215.1 Actenoides lindsayi | reverse complement strand
CTCTCCTCTCCTCTCCTCTCCTCTCCTCTCCTCTCCTCTCCTCTCCTCTCCTCTCCTCTCCTCTCCTCTCCTCTCCGAATTACTAGAAATTTTCTTTACAGGGTTGAGTTTCACCTTGCTCTGTAATGTTGTTGTAGCGTATGGAATATACCTGCAACAGTCAGTTCTCAATGTTTCAGTAAGCACAGGAGATACAAGACAAAACATAATATTTATACTCCTCTGGAGGGTTAGTCAGCCAGTTTTTAAAACAGTACTAGTAATTGCAAGTAAGTAATAAAGCAGTAATAGTAATATGCACAAATATAACCTACAGTCTGTAGGAGTTTACATGCACATGTGTGTGCAGACACAGAAGTTACTGGGTATGCTGTACATTTATCACAAAGCACCAATGAAAAGGCACAGCTATAGTGACACAGAAACAGTATTAACTATTTTTTTGATTACATTTTCCAGCATTTCTTCTACAGTGCTTTCTGCCCTGAGAAAAGGAATATCTCATCAGCACCTTAGATAAACATCAACTGCAGGCCGCAGTTTTATTTTTCCATCATTAAACAATTGACAATGTGCTCAGTATTCCAGCCCAGCTGATCATGAGCTAAAGTGTGACTAAAAAGTAGATCATCTGGTGGATGCTCGTGTTCGATACTCCACAAAGGGCTCCTTTCTCCCCTCCAGTGTGCTCATGCAGCAGTCAGTTGGAGCTGGGCGTGCTTCTTCAAGGCACGTTGCTGCATCTGAAGCACTTGCTCCATTTCATCACTGAAATTAGCACAGCAATAGAGACATCCAAGCCAAGCACAGCCACTTCTTGGCTCTGTGTATATCCAGCTGGTTGCAGTGTTAGGTTTAGTGGCTGAGCTTCTCTTTTATGTTTTTGTGGCCTGCATGTAGTCCTTGGTGTGGGGTATCCAGGCAGCGTTCATGCTTTGCATGGTGGAAGATGACTGAGGGTGGTATTAGACATATCTCTTAACTATGAAGAGTCTTCCGTAAAGAATATTTATTTTTTTCTTTTTTTCATGATATGATCCTGATTAGTAAAAACTGCTGTCTAGTAGACAAACAGCCCCTGAGTAAGGTTCACAACTGTTGAAGGTGCAACTTTTCACATGCAGACTGTCTTGGAAGGGCTCATCCCTGGGGAGGACAGAAAGTTCTACAGCTGCCATGCCCAGGCCATGCTGAAGCCACTAGATGTGATATACAAACAAGGAGCTTGGTTCTAGTTCTGAATGTATGTGGGCACGTGAGAAGGGAACTGAGACCAGCAAATCTTTCCCATGCTTCTATCAAGTACAGAACTGCAGAACTGAAATGAAATTGGACTGATGTCGGAGAGTTGAGAGGCTTCCTTTGGAAGGCTCCCGCTGCCAAATGTTTCGTTGCTTTTTCATGGCTGAAGTTGCTTTATAATATTAATTATTCAAGCCTTGTGTATTTTCTACATGTGGCTTTGACTGTGCTGCCCCACAGGCCGCGTAGGTAACAGTGGCATGTTACTGTGGTGGCTTTGTTCTGTGCTAAGGCAGGGCTGACCCCTGTTGGGCTCTCAGTTTAAATGCTTTTCTGGATCGCAGTGCCTGGAAGTCTAAGAGCTTTGTTTTTTTCCTAGTACCTGACAGGGGTCCAGAAACTTGTGGCTCACAAGCCCAACTCACCTGGAAGTCGTTGCATATGTTGTGTTGGGGGTGTCTGGGCTGCCAAAGACATTTGGAAATACTCAGCCCTCTGCAAAGGGTCAGCTCCTCACACACGTGTGGGAATTCGTTGCAGCACCTTTCCTAGCCACCCTTGTAGTAACAAAATGGACAGGGACTGCATTTGCACAGTGTTTGTGCAGCTATCCTTGGATTGCCCATATGCCCAGCACT
The DNA here is from genome assembly GCA_025331215.1 of Actenoides lindsayi. NCBI lineage: Eukaryota > Metazoa > Chordata > Aves > Coraciiformes > Alcedinidae > Actenoides > Actenoides lindsayi. The sequence goes on along the minus strand of WTSP01007044.1, from coordinate 48,087 downwards.
TGAATGGTCCATTGGAAAGCCTATACTGGAGCTTTCTGGTTGCATTGTAGACTATCAGTATATCTGCATGGCTTTTTATCTTGGCAGGCTCTTGTATTCCTAAAACCAACGGTGGAGTTAATGCCGACAGCCATGCTAGGAGCACAGGAGCATCTAAAGAGATGAGATGGCCTTCAAAGCAGGGTTTATTCAGGTCCAGCCAGTTGAAATCAAAGGTGAAGATTGCACAAGTTTATTTGCAGAAGACAAGCCACCCTGCAAGTGGCCAACTTATTGCATATTGATACAAATTCAGTCTGGAAGCAAAACTCAGGGGCAGAATACTCAGTTATGAAGCAATTTTTTCCTCTTAGTTGTCATTCTTTTTCACGTGTACCTTCAGTATATTTTTTCCCCTCCTCTGGCCTGAATTATTTGTTCAGCGTTATCTAATACTTACAGAAATGACCACAACTGGGAAAATTTTTCTTATTTAAATGCGTGATGGCTCACATATTTGCTTGTATGTGGCACACAAGCAGCCATACCTTTACTGTAGCTGTGTGTTCCTGGATCAGTTCAGGTTATGATCCAATCCCTGCAGAAATCAGTGGGGGTTTTTTGTACTAACTGCAGTGGCTGGTCCTCAATATCTGGTTGTTGTGGGCTACTAGAGCCTTAGCCTTACGTCTGGAGCCACAGGAGGCAGCATGTGGCATTGGGCATGCACAACCTGCAAACTGCTTCTTAGCACAAGGATGTAAAAAAAAAATCATTGGCAAAATGGAGTTAAGGTTTTCATAAGCTGAAAGGACTGAAGCGTGCACACACAGGTACATCTGCATGGGGGTGCTGGTGGCAAGAGGAACAGTGGCAGGTTGTTTGGCTCAGAAAGCTTCGATTGCCAGTCAGGAGGTTCATGCAAAAGTTTGAGAGGGTCCTTTTCTCCCAGAGTTAAACTTTGGCACACACGTACATGAATTCTAACCCAAACTGACTGATCTACTTCGTAGGTGTAATTCTGGTATATTCTCCTTTTGATAAAGCAGCCTCTGACAGCACTGAAGTGAATAATTCTTTATTTGGCAATTATTTATGAACTGCAGATCTCATAAACACAGCAGATGCAGTTCCTGGATGGCAGCCATTAGTGCATCTGGGGACTTATTTACTAGTTATTGAAAATGTTGGACTGGAAGGGAAAAAGAAAAGATGCTGCCACCTCTTTTTTTAATTTTCACCTAATTTCTGAGGGGCTCCACAGCATTCCTTCCCTGAGATTTGGCACACTAGCAACAAAATTTGACACCTCTCAAATATTCAATTTTCTTCCAAAATAATTGTCACCTAGGATATGTTGAGGGCCCTTATTCTTGGAGATATGTATCCAAAGACATTTAGGACAGCACCCTCTTAATTTCTTTAAAGAAAACCAAGAAATCTTCACAAAAGGCTCTTAAAAAGATTTTCTTATTATGCCACATGTGACTAAATATTATAATGAATTTTTAGAGTAGCTGAAAAGTGAAATTGGATGTTTTGGATGCCCAAAGATTTTCTGTGACCTACATAAAACATAGAAACCTAGGACAGGGAGGGGTGTCTTGTTCCCTGCGTGTGAAGGCCACTGAGAGAGGCAGAGCAGCAAACGGTTGTCAAGTTTCTCTGCTGTTTCTGCCTTGGTTGCCTCGGTCGCAGCCGACTGTTGTGGTGCCAAGCACGAGGCTTTCCTGTGTGGCATTAGTACACCTGCTCACACAGGCTGGTGTGGGAGCTCCAGCTCATTTTACAGGCACCGAGAAATTACAGACACAAGTGAAATTTTGGGGAGGGAAAAAAAAAAAATTGATCTGGGATATAATGGAACTCTTGCTGATTTTTGTGTTTCTGCAAACGCAAGTGTGCAAGTATTCCTGCTTTCCAAACTACCTAGTACTGTAATGGGGAGAAATGCTTGGTTTATGCTAAACTTGAGGGTTTTATATCCATCATCTCACTGGCAAGAAAGGGTGCATGTTACACAGTTTGTCTAGTTCTCTTTGTTTTGTTTTTGTCCAAAGTTTGTCTCAGTGGTGTGGGGAGTATTTGATAATCTTTTCCAACTTTCCCATTCTTATTCTTCCTGTCTTCTGTTCTTCCATTGTTCTTTCTTTAATGCTTTTCTTTTGAGAAGGAGAATTGTAATAATATCCTTGGAATAAGGGTAGGCCAAAGGGAGGGAATTTGGATTTGTCTTTGTTGTGATTTGTTGTTTTGGGGTTGTTTTGTTTGTTTTCTGTGTTTTGACAGAGAGGAGTGATGATTTCAGACCAATAAACATACAACACAGCATATGTCTCTTTGAGCTTAGCATTTTCTCTCACTGAAATTTAGAGATTCAATTTTAATATGGACTTATGTCTAGGGAAGAGCTTGTTCTATATGATACAGAGCATTTTCTGCAGCGTGTGTTAGAATTTCAAGTGTGAATCTTTATGGCATTGGGATTGAATCCCTCTGGCTTCCCCAGGAGGCAATGTCAGTGACAGGGTTTACAATATCCACTTCTGTTCATAGAATATATTATTCCTTAATGGAAAAGCAAGTACCGAGGGTCATTTCTTTAGCTGCATATGATCTTACTCCGTCTACACACTAGCTGTATGTTATATTTTATATATAAAGTAAACCACTTGAAGACATATAGCAAAATATACACCAAGTCAAATGCTCATGGAAAAACACTTGTAATAGGCTTTTGAGAAGACCTCTGCTGGCATGGTAGGCTTTCACACTTTTTATGTCTTTGGCATTTTCTATATTGAGGTGAGACAAAAGAAACAGTGCAACAAGGGACTGCAAACTTAGAAGCACAATTTGATAAAAATATTCCACTTGTGTGCTAATTGCTTCTTATCTTCATGATGGCTGGGAGCTTTAGTCACTATTTGAATATATTTAAAGAGACTTGAATATATTTGAAGAGACTTTTGGCTTCATTTTGTTTTTAAAACTAATTTTTTTTTTTCATTTCTGCTATTGCTCTTTAAGCAGCTTATTTACCAATATTTATTTTACTAGTAATAATAGAGTTTGTCATTTTGAATATGAATTAATTTCCAGTCTTCAGAAATGTCTTGGGGCATGTTAATGTACAGTGTGGATATGAGTGTAATTTTTGATAATTTTCTGCAGCTGTATCCTTCCAAGAAATACCTTAAAAGTTCTAGAGGGCCATTAGGGTTTGATGCAAGATAGCAGACATAGCAGTAACATATAGCTCTTGGGTACACGATTCTCTGCTACCTTTTGTGCAAGAACACAGTGTTGAGATGCAGCCTTTCAAAGTGAATCGTGTTCTTAAAAATAGGTTAATTGTTTTCCCCAAAAAATGGGTGGAAGTGGGGTAAGAAAAAAAACCCAAAATGCTTTCTTTGCCAGTGGGTCTTTTTGCATTTCTGGTAATACTGCTTATGTATAGACTTCCACGTGAGCCCTGAAGCTTGAGGAAAGTCATCGGAGAGGATACTACAGAACACATTTCTGGCCATTTTAAATAGCACAGTGTGTGCACCTCAGGGCATTTTGTAAGGTAACAGTTTGCTGTTAAGACATATACTTGTGTGCTGGCTGAACGTCTGTCAAAAGCAGCCTTTTTTCTTGTCATGTGAACTCTAGCCTTTCATTTCATCACAGTCTCAGAAGTTGAAGTCTCAAGTCCAGGTCTGCAAATACTCTGTAGTGGAAACTTCTACTGATGTCTTCTTGCCATTACCCAGAATTCACACTCGGTCTGTAGATTAATGGCTCTCACTCACTCATCTGTGAACCATTAGAGGTCCGTAGAGTATTTGCTACTCAGGTGATCTTTCCTTTTCATTGCTGCTTTAAAGGAAAATAAGTGGAAAATACCTGATTTCTGTAATTGCTACAGAGTGTGCTGGGTCACCTGTAGAGAGCTAAGGGGTATCTGTGCAATGAAAAGAAGAGTCGAGCAGATTATTTCCAATGAGAGACTGCCATCATATGACCGTGAGTTTGAAGAGGACAGGTTGTGCTCTCTGTCTTCACCCACTCTGCAGCCACTGTACACAGATGGCCCCCTGTGTGAGAAGACAAACTTCAGTGAAAACTACCTTCAGCTTGCCTCCACGGGCAGGATCCTGCTAAAACACATGGGCCCTGGAGATGCAGACCTGGCAGCACGGGTAGTTCCTTCGCAGAGCCGGGGAAAGCTGGGCTCCCAACTTCTGGTGTGTCCTCAGAGCAGCAGATGGTATTGATCTTCTGCACCTGCATTAGGGAAAGCAAGAGCTGCACACTGGTCAGCACATCGCTGAAACCTCTTGCTCCATAATGGCTCTTTTGGAGTCACTTGACTCGGTGGATTCGGGGCTTGAGCTGTGTCCCTCAGGTCAGTAGGTCCTACCTCCAAATGTGGGTCACTTGGCAGCTCTTCCTTTCTGCCAGTGTCACGAGGGATAACGCTGCAGCCACAAAATGGCTGCCATCAGCAGCGTGCCTGCGCTGCCAGTTGGAATTAGAATCTTGGGCCCAAAGAATCCCTTCTGGATTCAGACAGCGAAAGGACTTTCCATGTTTCTCCTCTCTGTGCTGAAGAGAATGTTGGCCCCTAGAAAGACACGGCTTCATCCCCCTGATTTGCCAAACGCTTTGGGCTTGCAGGCCACGTGAAGCGGGAGTAGCCTTGAGTCTGGGGAGAACCGATTTCGACAAATCAAGGCCTGTCAGGCCCCGGTGGGATAATCCCTGGGCCCAACAGTGTTCTTTTTTAAATCGGGGAACATACAGGGACTTTGGAATGGGTGACCTTCCATATGAAGAAGAAATGAAACAGGTGGACTCCACGTACTCACGCAGTGATGCTGGTGATTTCCCTGTGCTGCTTGTTAGCGTTGGATGAAAAGGTCAGAAACAATGAGAGAATCGTGCGTTAGAGCTTGTGCACACAAGTAACCATCTCGGCCTCATGTCTGTCCATTTCTGGAGACTAAGAAAGGGCAGCTGCCTTGTACCAGCTGAGCTTGGTTTTAAATTAGGATTTTTTATGTGTGTTTTGGGTTGTGGGTGTTTTTTGGGGTTTTTTTTTGTGGTTGTTATTTTTTATTCTTTTTGGGTTTGGTTTTTTGCTTGGTCTTATTTTAGATTCCAGTATAGACAACCTGGCTCTGACTGATTGAACTGAGTTTTACAGAGGCACAGCTCTAAAAAAAAAAAAAAAAAAATAAAATTAAGCACCTCTCACTTTTCGGTGGGTAAAAGATGCTCTAGTCTGCTTTGTGCTATGTTTTGGCAGGCTGTGTCCTACCTAAATCTCTGATCCTAATGTTTGCTGCTAGCTGGCTGCCTTAGCTATGGCTGACACATGAGGCCTAGGGACTTACTGCCTTTTCTGTACTCACCAATAGGCAACCTCCTCAGTCCAAAGTCATGTTGCTTTTATTCCTCACCCCATACAAAATGTAGCATAGGAAACAAATAAGGTTGTTTTTTTCTGCTCTTGCCTCGTTGCTCGCTGGTGAAAAGGGACCTCTTCAGTCAGCCGGAGCTAAAAGTGTCCTTTCCTGGAGGCAAGCATCATGAGGAGGTTCCATCCCAGAAACAGGGGACTGCATCCAGGAAGCTCTCTGCTGTCTGTAGGTGGTGCCTCTGGCAGCTGCTGTGCTGCTCTCTAGAGAAGGCTTCCTAAACACCAATCTCCAGAGATATTTTGCCTCAAAACCCGATTTACTACACTAACTTAATTTTGAACAGGACACTTCTTTTACTGAAGACATGAGGAGAAGAAAATACTTGCTGAAAAAACATTTTATAATTGCATGTAGTTTTATGCCTATTGATTGTGTGTTACGTGGGTTTACTGAAAGTTCTCCATCAATGTATTCCTATAAAAGTCAAGAAGCTAATATCTTACTGAAAAACTCTTGAAGTAAAGATGATTCAATTAGGCTGCTGCACATAGCTGAGTTTCTAAATTATTGATGTTGGCTTAAACTTGGTTATAATGCAGTAAAAGCTGCAATGTAGAAGACATATTCAGCTGTAGTCATTTTATGCTATTACTGTGCAGTAATTGTTATAAAAGGTGGGCAAACCAGATTTTTAAAGAGACTTGTTTTGTTTTATAGAGCACAAATACAGAAGAATAGGTTTATAAATTAAACATCCAGGAAGTAAATAGTAGGACTTGGATAAGTCTGTCTGTACCTGTCTGTTGTTAAGCTTTAGGGAGATGGCTCCTGTCTTAACATCGTGCACATGCTTAGTTTTAATTTGCAAACTTAGGCCAGAATCTAAATCATCCGTATTGCAGTTGCCCAAAGGAAAGTCCATTTGCAGCTCTTAAATTGCTGAAAGATATTTTTCCACTGTGGCTCTTAGAATAAACAAACAAAATAAAAACCCAACAAAACCCCAGAGTAATCGGGCAAGTTGAGTGACAGCAGTTCACGTACATAAGCTCCACAGATGAGGGCAGGAGCTCTGGTCACTCCCTACAGCACTATGGGATGGCTGCAGAAGTCTCTCTGGGGCCAGATGATCCAAAACTATCTAGAATTTGAGTTTTTTAAAGCAGTGCTTTCAAACCCTGTGAACAGACAACAGCTGTGGCACAGTGATGCTATGTATTAAGAGAAGATAAGGAACAACTGAAGAAGAGTGCTCTGCACTAATCCAATCTAGAGGTGATATTAAAGCCATGGATCACAGTAGCAGAGCTTGTGTCCAAAAGCAAAGGGCCACAATGTCCTCCACAAGCAGATTAAAGAAGGTGTATTGTCTACTGTCTCTGTTATCAAGCATCTGGGACACTAATCAGAATCTCAGTTGTGCATTTTAGTAATGAAGGAGAGCTTTTACTAGAATCATTGGTTGGGAAGGCAGAAGAATTAAGAGGGAAGGAAAGAGAATCACTATTATATTTATTCAATTGTTGTCAAAAACTAAACCCCATCATGACTGATTTTTGTTTTCTAAGCGGACTATCTAAAATACTACTTCAACAGAATATCCTATTTTAAACATAACCTGGGCAAGTTTACTATTTCCCATATGTTTTTTGTTGAAAACAGCTTGCAAAGTCTCACATGTTCTCTGAGTAAAGGCTTTGTGCCAAAGAGGAGATTAACCCATTAGCCATTTAACGGTTAAAAGTGACTGTTAAATAAAATCTGTAAATCCCTATGAGGTATTTCAGTTCAGCACTCGTTATTTGCTGCTGTTATGAAGCTGGTAAAGCATAAATGGAGAAAAATAAGTGTTTTCTCAGGTCAGGTGTCGATCACACACACAGAAAAAATGAGGAAAGGGACTGCTTTGAGTATCTTTGATGTTGAAAGTGAGGAGGTTAACCTAGCTGTCGGCTTTTACTAGAATTGGATTCATGGCATCTGAATTAAGACCCTCATGTCCCTCAGTAAGCCATTAAAAGAGAATGATACCTCCAGAAGCTGACACCTTCTCAGAGCAGCTCAGCCAACCTCTCTCCCTGCTGTTACTGACCTTCCTGAGAGACCTCAGTTGAACTCCTGCAGTCACCCAGGGTCAACTCGGGTCTTTCTGCCTGTGCCAGACCTTGCTCTTTTGTGTATTAACATACATTTGCATATTAACATCCATTAACACATTTGGCTTCCCCACACCCAAAACGTGGGAGCTTGTACCCACGCGGTCAAATCCTGTCCTCCCAGTGCATATTTCATGGCCGTACTGGTCTGAGAGGGAGCTTATCAGAATGCTGTGATTTATGCCCGTGGGTTTGGTGTTCAGTGTGTAACGGAAGCAAACACCACCTGTGCAGGAGGGCTCTAAGCTCTGGTTGACAGGCATGCTATTTAAACCGCTGGCAGCTGACTGTAGTTTAGGGGGTGGGAAAAGAAAAGGAAAAAAAAAAGCTGGAAATTCCACTTTGCGCTTTCCGCAGTGCATGTGTAAGGAAACTGAATCTCTCTCAGTTGTATTTTATTCTGCAGTTCTTGAGACCTTATTAATAAAACTGTACCAAAAGGAGAAGGAATGCTATTTCTGCATTTAGTCCACAGAGGTTTTTCCATATTCTTCCCTGGCTTCTATAGATTGCAGAGTTTTAGAGGTGCTTTTCAAAAAATGCCACGTACATCCTTCTCTAACGCTAGAAATGTAAGTCAGTTAGGGTTAGTATTCAGGTTTTTTGCTAATTGTCATAGTTGAAATTACACAGCTATAATTTCTGACCATGCTGGGTGTATTGAAGGCAGTCTGAGTGCTCTGAAAGTTGAAAAGCAATGGAAAATGTGAGTCAAACCTGTGAGCCTATTCACTTTCATTTTGCAGGCAGATGTGAGATTTTGAACGTACAGTGGCATTGACCTGTTGCCATTATTTACATCTTTCCTCTGTGATTTCTCTCATTAGCCATTATGTCACTGTATTTGTAATGAAAAAAAGTGCATTTTTTTTTGAATTTGAAGGACCCTGAAGGACGTTGCCAATTGAGTAACTCCAAGCGTATATCCAATATTTTTATGTGCATGAAAAAAAGTGTGATAAGAAACTGCTACAGTTGGCACTGAAAATGCCAAATGTTTAGCAGCAAATGCAGCCGAGAGCTGAGGCCAGCAGATAAAGATTACTGCTCTAGGTGATTGCCACTGCTTCAGGAATCAGGTTAGAGAGAACTTACTTCCCTGAGCTGCAGTTTGGGCATGGCATCCATTTACCACTTTAAGTCTGCAAAAGGCAAGCTGGGATCTTCGATAGGATAAGGTGCTACGGGGTATTGTGCTTCATCCAAGCTCTTTCTGATAATATCTAAGTGAAACAGCATAAAAACAAGGGGGAGCTTTTTGCTGTGGATTTACACAGTGGTACAGATGTGTTAGCATTGGAACAGGCTGCCAGACTGCTTGAGTCACCAGCCCTGGAGGCATTTAAAAGACATACATGTGGTTTAGTGGTGGACTTGACAGTGTTGGGCTAATGGTTGGACTCAGTTATCTTAAAGGTCCTTTTCAAGCTGAATGATTTGATGCTAGAGAGGCACCTACTGTATTAATGTCCAATGGGTTTATAAGTGGTAATTGCACTCGCACAGTCTTTTTGCAAATAAATACCAACCCAACTCCGCAATCTTGCTGATATTTGAAGGCTGTATGTGTTATCCTAGCAGTCCCACCCTCTTGGTGTTTTAATCATTCTTTTACAGTCCAGTGATTTTCCTGATACCAGAGTTAATACTCTCATAAAGTATGGATTTATATGACAGACTAAATTAAGCAGCCAGGAGCAGCACATCCACTGGCATTATTGTCAGAAGCGGCGAAGCTGCTGCTCACCTCTTTTGCTTTTCTTGTAAGCTTCTAATAAGTGATTTTTTTCAGCCCTATAGGCATATGGTAAGATTAGATCAAGTGCTAAAGTAGTTGATAACAAAAATACGGAATGGCAGTTATTTACATTCCACTTGTATCTCCATTAAAAATCCTAATAATAAGGACAAGAATAATGAATTTCTGTTTTGGTCATACATGCTCACTTGATATTACACATATGGATGGTGCTTATGTAGAACACCACTCTCTTGCCACTAATTTTAGGAAACAGGATTCATGTTAGTAATGACATGGTTTTCCCTCCTGGAGCAGTCTGTCAGAGCTCCCAAGAGCATTCATTTCAGTTTAATATTCATAGATGAACGAGCTCTTGTTGGAGAGCTTTTCTGCTTTCTCTGTTTACATTTCAAATAAGCATGGAATTGTGTGGGAGCAAGAGAATTGTCTCTTGAATGCCTCTGGGTACAATAATATTAATAATAATATCATAAGCAGTGCTAAAGAAATAAATAGATCACGGAAGTTTGCAGGTACCTTATACAGCTACAGGATTTTACAGAATACTTTTCCCTTCATTTACAATACGTCTATTGTTCTTTTAATCGGCCTTCTCATTCAGTCTGTTGAAAGTCATCTCCCATACCCCAAACACCACGTGAAGATGGAGGTTACCATTATGCACCCTCAACGTGGCTTCGTTTCACCAGACTGATATCGTACTAAGCGCTTGAGCTGAGCTTTTGTGGTAAGTGCCCTCTTCTAGGGAGAGAGACGTTTGCTCTGTAAATCAGAAATGACAGTTTATAAAAGCACTGAGAGATAGAGAAGAGAGGGAAATGGAGTCCCTCTACCTTATGGAGGGATTGTAGTTCCTTGTTACAGCCTCAGGAATCTTGTTCGACGATTCTTTGCCAATGAATATATCAGCTCTGCTGGCCATAGGGCGTAGCAGGTAGGAAGGTGGGGACAAGATGGTCTTAATGCTTTGGCTAGGAGAAAAGCTTCTTTCCACTTTTATTGTGGGTCTAGGGGAGGAGGAGAGGAATAGTTTTATTCGTGTTTGTTCTTTGTTTTTCGTCTGCGTCATTTTCTGAGAGGAGTTTGTAAACCCGTAGTTGCACAAGATGGTGCTTACAACTCCAATCAAAATGGGAGCGTTTCCCCTCCTCCTAAGTTCTCTGCTGTTGAATATCGAGTGACATTCATTGTTACCGTGGAGAGTACCTGCATTCTGCAAACTCCATGATATTTGTGAGACAGCGTGAAAAATCCTATTGAACTTAAAAGTTCATGTACTACAGTACGTTAGTAGAGTTTCTGATGCATTCATTTTGCCTTTCGGTGTGTTTGACTCTCTAATTTATACATTCAAATCATTGACAATGGCTGGTAATTACAAAAAAAACTTTCCTTAATAAATTATGTGGGAGTTGGGTCAAATTGTGTATTCAGATTCCTAAGTGCCTTTTTTTACCTTTGAACAGAAGTGGCACGTCTGCAAGTCTAAGTCTTTATTTATTTAAGGGAAAAAAACCCCATATTTTACTTAGTGGTTATACTGCCTTGCATCTCAGGAGCATGTTACTTTTTTATTCCACTTTCCTAAAGCCAGTAAAAACCTCGTGGAGGGAGGTTCAGGACTTCCTTTGGGTTTAAATTCAGGATCAACACCCTTTGCTGCAGTTTTCAACAGCTCTCTGTGTGTTCAAATGCATTGGACTGGGGAATATTTATATTTATAATAAGCATGAACTCTCTGTGTGTATGCACAGAGAATTGGTTGTCTAAACGTAGAAATGAGTCGTTCAAAGGATCTGTTAAGTTTCCTACCATTACAAAAACCATAGGTAAGTTATTGGAGAGATGGCTTCACCCAAAATAAGAATTGGATCAGTGATGCATTTATAATGTATTTTGGATGTCTTAAAAAAAAACACATTAAAGCCCTGGCTCATCTGAGGTGGTCTCAGTGTGATTACAGCTCGTTAGCCACTGCCCTGGAGAGAGGAACTGGGAGATGTAGAAAAGTTATTAGACTTTTGGATTAGTCAGAGAAGGTATAGATACAGGATCGAAGGTTTGTCCTGCCAGTTCATGGGACATAGTTACATTTCCAGTTAATAAAATCCAGCGTGCTGTGTGGATGCAATAATCAGTCTGGAGAAAGCACTGGGTTGCAATTTAAAATGCTTCATACTAAAATTATGTTAAAATACCAATGCCTGCTGAAGGGGGGGGCAGGGGAGAGAATTAAGAAGTGCCATCTCTGTGTTATTTGTGAAGTTTTAATCGCTCGTGTCTTGCTCAGAAAATGAAAATAGGAAGCTCCTGTCTGTGAAACTATGAGGAATTTAATTGAGGTTACTGGGACATGTTAAATGCTTGATTTATCTTACTGTAGTATTTTAATTTATAAAATTCTAGGTTGTTTTTTTGTTTGTTTGGGGGTTTGTGTGTTTTTTGGTTTTGGGGGTTTGTTTTTTATTTGTTCAGGGTTTTTGTTTGTTTGTTTGTTTTCAAGGTACAAGATGAAAGTATTCCAGTTTGTGTGATTTTAACCGTGTGTTGTCAGCAAAACTTGATCTCCCAGAGCCAGAGTGCACACTCTCGTTACTACAAAAGAATGCCCCATGGGGTTCCTGCCCTGACGATGTCAGGAGGGTCCCCATCTCCAGAGGCAGGGCAGATGGGATGCTGAGTGCCACCCTTCCCTGTTAGGGCTCCTCTTCAATCCCCAGCACAGTGAGCCACTGATGCAGCTTGAGCGGGGCCCCAGCTCCTTTAAGTGGTTTTGTGTATTATTTTACTAAGGCAAATGGATAACTAAGGGAAAATGACAACTTTTTTTTGTAAAAGTTAAATAGGATTTTCAGCGATCAAAAAAGGCATAACTGTATCACTGAGTTTTCTTGTTGTAAAAGAAATAGATTTTTAACGGAAGAATATATTCAGTAACCTAAATATAGCAGCTGCTGACTCCTCCATCACGCAGCGTGAACGCTAGCTAGGTTGTCCTGCTAAAGGCCTGCTTTTCCATGAAGCATCATATAGGTGATGCAGATATAAGAAATACTACTGCTATACAGTAATTTTAGAAGCCCTGTGAAAGCAGGGAATCGGATAAGTAAGAGCAGTTCCCAGAGAGAAAGGAAATGTGACACCTAGCTACGAGAGGAGCTACAGCCATTGAAGGTTCTCCCAAGGAAAAGAAATGCAACGCTAGCTAAGCAAATTAGGATAAAAAACCGACCCGGAACACGGCTACGTGTGGTGTTGTAATGACTGCATTATTCTTGCAGTCACTCCAGGGTGGTTTTGTACATCTGCTCAGGGTGTTTTGTGTGAAATCAGACATCAGAAGCTTGATGAAGCCATTTCACCGATGTAGCAGAAATTACAGCTATGCAAGCCAGGACAAAACCCAGAAATATTGTAGCCTTGTATAGTTTGAAATGTATTTTGGTAAGTATAGCATGACTGCTAGATGCAAAGTGTGATGCATGTGAGTTATGGCAGTGCAAAAAGGGGCACATAGCTCCTGCATAAAGACCTTTAATAGTTGTGACTCTTGTATTTTGCCTATAAAGACAGGAAAAGGTAGCCTGAATTTTTGAACAACTTTTAGGAGAGCTGCTTTACTATACAATTAAAGTTCTCTTGTAGATTAAAATACCTGCAGTACAGCCGGAAAGTATTGCACTAAAACTCAGTATAATCCACGACCAAATTGCTATACATCTTGAGAGATCAGCTCTGTCTTTAGGGATTAGGCAGCCTATGGTTTTCTCCCACTTTCCCATCCATAATTTCTAGGGAGCCGTACGAGCATTGATGCAATCTCTGAAGCTGCCCTTTTACTCTTCCCTCCTAGTTCTAACCCAACTTCAGGAAACATCTGTTTTAAATGTGGCCAGTATCTCATGTGTGTAACACACATAAAGGGACGCAAAAGCAGTAGCAGCGTTTTAGGGACAGCGTCAATATTGGGCCAAGCTGCCAGCACTACAGTGAGAACAGAGACACGTTTTAACACATCTGTGCTGACAAATATACGTTGTGTTGTGAATGCAGTTAGCACAGCTGTTCTCCTCCCTCAGCAACATGTCAGGAATGATCTTGATGAGATATTTTTTTATTCACTTTATTAATATTTCTCTGTTTTGGGGAAAATTCTTGCATAACCCCAGTGCAGAAAAATGTTTACCCCTTCCTGGTGTAATACATCCTGAGGTTATTACATCTAACGTCTGAATGGTCTCCGTGTTCTTGGAAAATACTGTTCACAGCCTCAGTGCTGTTGCAATTACAAAGTAAAGGCAATAGGATTCTAGTGTGACTACCCTACCTAAAATCTGAGGAGGAAAAGGTCGTGGAAGTTTCTTGTATTTGCTACCCAAACATTTCAGTGTGGAGATAGATCTGAGAGACAGTTTTGTACCTGACTAGAGTAATGACCTCTGAGAGGCAGGAATTATATATCGTTGAATTATATATATAGTTTTATAGTTCGTTCACACCTTGATTTTACGCTACTGAATAGCTCGGAGTGAAAGCTGAGGAGCAGAAATCAGTCAGGTTTTGCTGTGACTGTGTTGAACAGGGACAATGCACGTAAGATTGTGTAGCTTATGGTGCTTTCTACCTGGTGCATGTTTTCTTTGAAAGTAGTAGTGCCTTGCAGAAGGAAGTTAATAAGGAGGAACTTACTGACCAGAGAACTTACTGGAGGTTAAAACTAGATTTTGCTCATTTTCCATGTCAAATACAGGTTAGTATTTTAACTGGGAACACCATCACGTAGCTGTGAGTGATTACTCTAGAGCAGGCTTTTTATCCTTGGTGTCTAATTTGTGTGTGTCCTAACAATCAGGCTATGCTAATACTGAGGCCGGGGATAACTTTTGAGTGATGCTGAAATGAACCACAGTTATAATCACTCATTTTTCTTTGGGTCCATTGCATGGTAACACGTTATTTGTACATCGCTGTAACGATTATGAGCGGTTTTTAACTTGCAGTTTTCCTTAAAAGTCCTTCCAAAGTGTGATTTGAAGTAATTTTAGAGTATTTTGAAATGCTAACTCTTAAAGGCTGAAAAGTCCAGCAGTCCAGACAGTGCCTTGGAGAGAACAGCAGCTTGTGGCCCCATGTGAGCAGCCTGTTCTCCCATACAGTGTCTGTAGGCAGGGCTCAGCGTGATTTTACATGTCCAGGTGCTTGTGTTCAGTGGCATCTTGTTTTAACCTCCCACTGACTCTGATGCTGAGTGCAGTTTGCCCGCAGAGGAGCTCTAATGCTCCTGAGTGTCACAGAATCTTTAGAAATCGGGTTACGTGAGCTTTTCAGAACTCCCTTTGCTTACCTTCATCTGTAATTGTCTTTGCTAACCTTTTCCTGACCACTTCTTTCTTTTGTTCTAGTTTCTGTTCGGTGCTCCTAAGCTCTGCAGGTATTAGAAATCCCATCGCTTCATAGACAAGCTTGTGTCACGTTATTTTTCTCATGAAAGCTTGAATTGTGTCTGCAGACATTTTTACAGTGTAATAATTTGACTGTAGTCTGTACACTGGATTAAGGAACAGGCTAGCAGTTGTTTGAAAGCCTTGGACCATAATAATGCTCCTTGTGGAGATGGTCAATTGTCAGGTATTCTGGACAACCCCTGCTTTTGCTCTTGGAACGTATTTCATGATAGAAATTTCTTCTGTGTAGAAACCATGTCTGAACATTTTGAAACCCTCTGGTAGTTCTGTGGCTTCTTATCGCAGTTATGTTCACAATAAGCCTAAAAGATAGACAACAGAAAGGGAGTCTTTGGAAGGGCTTATTTGCCAGCAGTCACCTTTCTGGTGCTTAAATCATCTTTAGGATTAAACACTTCGCTGTTGTCCCCATGAATCTTAATGACGTAATTCTTTCCTCCTGGCAATCCTGGAATATTGAAAATTGTTAGAAAGAGGATCCGGACCAAGCACCAGCTTTTTGTCACGTGGTTACCATGTACAAATAGACACTATAGAGCATTCCTCTGATACTTTCAGCTAGCTTCTTGGGAGATCTGTTAAACACTGAACAAGTTCTTTCTGAACTGTTCATTATTTTCCCGTGCTGTTGTGCAATAATAAGGTTAGCACGTGATTATATTTTTTCTTCCCCTTCTATTTGTTTACGTACCTTGCACCTATCATCACCAGCAGCCATGACCATCATCAGCCAATAATTTCTCTAGCCTGCTAGCATTATTTTCTGTTAAAATACAGAATTTTTATGCTTAGCAGAAATGCTGAGCTCTGCTGTTCCGACCCAAGGAATCTCTACTTTCTGGAATCCTGTGCTTCAGAGAAGCATGTCAAAGGAGTAAGGCAGTTGCTGTTTTCAGTCGGTACAAAATCCCAATTTTCAGCATGACTTGGAACAAGATGCATGGCGTGCAACAAGCCATCTGATTAATCAGCAGAGAATTTGCAAACATCAGCAATGCTTTCAGATGATATAGGAAGATCTGGTATTGTGTCTCCTTGTGCTTTCCATATATAGTTCTTTGTCCTTGCTCTTCCCCTCGTCTTCGTGAGAGTTCACGCGAGGTCTGTAGTTTGGCTAAACCCAGGGCTGCCTGAAGTCTCTGGCTTTTGGTTTTTCCCTTCCTAATTGGCTTGTACGAGCAGTTTTTCAAGCCTGATGGTGTCAGGTCAATTTGCTCAGGAGATGATCATGTGATTTTCATCATGATGCTTATATAAATGCTCCTTCCAGCTTGCAGCTTTATTACCTCAGTGTTTTCCAGAGGTGCCGTCCATAGCAAATCAATTATATGCGTGTCTGCTAGGTGATCAATGGGAGAGGAGGAAGTCTTAATAAAGCAAAGGGCTTTTAGATTGCTTAACTGAAGCTGCTTTTTGCAGTGCTTACAGAATGGTATAATGAAACTCTGCTGCTCTCTTTTTTTTTTTTTTTTCTTCTTTTTTGTTTTTTAATCATTTGAAGGTTGTAGAGTGATCTTGGTTGCAAGAAGTTGCCTTGATAAGTATTATCTGAACCTTCATTTTCAGACTGAAACTGGTTATGGGATTTCTGTGACAGCGTAGCAGTGGTTTGTCAAAATTACCTTTCTCTAGTATACCAGTGAAGATGCACCTTTTCCTTTTCCATGCAGAGGCAATGTATATTGAAGAAGGAAGAGAAATTGCTGAATTCTCACTGGTGAAACCCTGGAATGATACATGGTCCATTTTAGAGAGGAAGTTTGCCTTTACCTAACAGTGTATGCCACTTGGTCACAGTTGTTCTTATTCCCAGGGAACAAGGGTATTCTCGGGGAAAATCTGCTGATGTTTTAACCCCAGGGTTGCTGGAAGCTAAAGGAGCTTTAGAACTTGGGTTTGAAAGCCACAGCTATTGGATGAAAATGAAACAAAAAGTGCTCTTTCAGAAAGCTTGAGGTGATTAGCAGGGCAAGCTGGAAATGTGTCATCTACTCCAATAGCTCAAGGGAACAACTCAAGGTTAAAAAATGGACTATTGAGTGGTTTTGTAGATAGCAATCCAAATGCTTTTGGCACACCACTCGTACCATACATGTATTGTTTATTGTAGCCCATAATCCCCCAAGCCCTTAGCCCTGCTGTTGAAAGCAGCCTGTACTGAGGAGGTGAAGTGCTGAGGGTAAGGTAATGGGAGCCACTGCAGATCCCGACAGAGTAAACACTGCTGAGCTTCAGTGTGTGTCTTTCCTGGGCATTCTGAATATCTGTAACACGCTGAATTTCACAGGTCACAGCAGGGCTGGCTTCAAGGCAAGCTGTTTCCAAGTGTCTGGAGGCTTCTGAAAAATCACTGCAGGCTGTTCTCTAAAAGTGATCACATTTCAGTCTCCGAGGCTTGATCCCAGCTGCTGCCGAGGAAGAATAGAATGAGACCATGCACTTCCTGGCCACTCATTTGGAAAGCCTGGAAAGAGAAGTTTAAAATCTCTTGCAGCACATCGCTGGGTTATTTGGCATGATGGCAGGTGAATATTCGTGTGAAAGAGAGAAGGAAGCAAAAAAACCTAACTAGAGTATTTACAAATTTTGTAGATACTTTCTGTTCAAGGCTAACAGAATGCACAGGAGCATAAAGTAGGTTTTTTTGGGGGAGGGAAAAAAAGAAGTATATATCCTCATCTTACTGTGTGACCTCAACTTAGTATTTGGAGTATTGTTTTTCTACCATGCTTTTATAAGGTTGTGGGGTTTGTGATTTGTTTAGTTTTTTGGTTGGTTGGTTTTGTATTTGTTTTGGTTTTTTGTTGGTTTTTTTTGTTTGTTTTCTGTTTTTGTTTTGGTTCTTTTTTGTGTTGTTTTTGTTATTGTAGGTTTTTTGTTTGTTTTGTGGGGTTTTTTTGTTTCATTTTTGGTTTTTTCTGTTGTTTTTTGTATTATTCAAAGAGAATGTATGCTTCTGATCACAGATTTGTAATTCTGTACGTGTTTTAGCAGATGATCAGAGCTGGCAGTATTTGAATAGCAGTACAACACATACGTAAGATTTTCATGGTGCATGATGGTTGAACAGGCAGATTAAAAAAAAAGGTCACACACAAATTGTGCTGATTGTTTTATAACTAGGAAAAGACTTTTTCCTGTGACTGTATATTCTCAGTATCCACAATATTAACAGTTGAAGTCTAAATGAGTAAATGCACAGTTTCTCTTGGTAATAGGTTTTTTTTTAAAGCCTGGTAGTTATCCAGAGAGATTGTGTAATGTGTTTGGGGTTTCTTAGATGGCAAGAAGAGAGAGGGGAGGCTCGGGCCAAGGAGCTTTCGCTGTGCCTCTCTTGCTGTATGCAATATGCATCTTGCCAGGCTTGGCACATGAACCTACAACCTATTGGTCTCGGAGAAGTGTTTCATGCCCATCTTGTTGCTCTATGTTGCCTTCGCAACGTCTTCGCTTGAACTGCTGTTTTAAAGTCTCAGCTGAGGCTCACATTAATTGTTATTTTAATGACCAGAACAGAATTTTAGATACTTATATTAAATATCTCTGATAATACCACTGCTTTCTGTGATATAAGGAGCGTCTAAAACTGAGGGCTATTTGTAGGTGTACGCTGTCTGAACACACATCTGTACTGATGCTATTTGTCAACCATTTGTTCCCTAAAAAAGGGTAGCTGAAATACCACAGGCTATAAATGCCCTGCTCTGGTGGGCTTCGGCTGACTCTTCAGCTTTCCAAACTGTCTGAAATGTCATCCACTGCGGTTTGAGATTAAAAAAAAAATTAAATTTCTATTTCTTCTTGCAAAATCTGGATCAGTAACACCGGATTATGGTTTAAACTGTTTCAGCTTCGCCATTCTTGGGAAGATATTTATGTTGTTTGTATCTCATGTCAAACCATGTTTTTCTTTCTGCTGAATTCTGCCATGTGTTGCTTTGTTTGCAAGTCGCTTCCAAGCCAGTAATCATAAGCACTCCATCTGGTTGGGGAGCAGTAGTGATAATGTAAAAAGACGTTTCCACTATTCTGTTTCAAAGAATCCTCCATCTGTACCAAATCTGCCATTTTAATGAGATTGCAAAGGTTTTTTTGTCTTTTTTTTTTTTGTCTTTTTTTTTTTCAAAGAAGGGAGGAGGTAGCTTGCTGAGATTTATCTTTTTTCCTTGCATATCCACTCATTACGTGATTGTATCCACATCCCTTTCTCTTTCTCCAGCTAAGAATAACTATAGGAATTTGTAGTACATGTAATTCAGGATGAAAAGTAACAAAAAGGATCCTGAAAATTTTACCCAAAGTCTATAACAAATTGATTTTCTCATTAGTATTGATCTTTTATTACCTTTAATTAAGCGCATGCATGTGAGGAATCATCCTGGATGCTGTAAAACTGATCCAGAAGGTTAAAAAAATACAGTGTCGCTGTGGTTTATGATGTGAGCAAAAGTGATCATAGCTGAATTGATGGATGCGAATGTGCTGAGGTGACTTTTTTGGTGCTGGCAGATTTTGATTTTTCTTTGGTAATTCTTATCATTGTTCTTTTAAAATTAACAGAAAGAGAATTGTACAGCTTCTCTTATGGGAATGCCACAACCAAAACCAGGGCAGTTTTGTGGAGGTTAATAGGCAGTGGTCTTGGTCAGTCACCCGCTGGTCTCATCACACTAATGTGAACTCAAAAAGCTGTAAGAGTCAGTGACTGGAAAAGCAAAGTAGCTGTAGCAGAAGAAATGAGCAGGCAGTGGGGGTGCAGTCTCAGAGGAGCTCCTGGAGGGAGCAGGCTGGCACCCCGACCATGCTGGCACCATCCAGGGCACCTGGGCTGCCTAGGGACCGACGGGCACGGGCTGCTGGTAAAGCATGCGCAGAGACTCTGTCGAATCTTTTAGTGTTGTTCCTGCTTTCCTAACGAGCACAAATTCAGCTTTAGGAGAGCTGTGGGATTGCCGGTTCTGTGTCCCCAGTCCCTACCTCACTGACAGGAGGTTGCAGTTCAGTGGCACCCAGTAGCTACAAAAAATACTGGTTGGCAAGTTTTGAATTTCATGAGATTCCCTTGAATCCCGTTGTAGAAATCACAGTATTTCCTTTCTCCTCATTTGCAAGCACCTTTTTAAAGGCAGAAGAAGGGTATCTAGAAAGCTGGCTCTTATTCAGAGCCCACCCCTCTTCAATCAGAAATAAAAATTCAATCGGTAGGTAGTAACCCTGTGATCTGGGTTTCTAGAAGTGGCTTGTTCCTTTCTGCTGTTTTGAAATCATAGTTCTCAGTCCTCCAAACAAATAGTAAGGCTAAATCAAAATTCAGCTTGAGAAATTAGGTACTTCAGGATACTGGGAGTTGTTACGACAGCTTGCAATAATAACATTGCTGAGGTAGCTGGGGTGGTGCAGATGACTGAAATACTTGCAACAGGGAGCTCTGTGCAGATACGTCAGGGGGGTAAATGAATTTCAACTGCCTCGGTCATTGTCTTGTATTTAAATCAGTGTGGAAGGCTCCTCCACCCCTGCAGGCAGCTGGTAGCTTCTCTGTATTTAGGCAGTGGCAGAAGTGGGTCTTAGTCGTAGATACTAATGCCACGAGCAAATATGTGCAGAAGCAGAGAGTAACTGTTCAGAGAGCGGATTGCCAGTGACATTAATGACATCATTCCAAGCCCGATCACTTGAGGGTGTGGCCTACGTTATTGATTTAGTGATACACACTGGGGCCTTAAATCTCGCATCTTCTGAAAGACTTTACATAAGCAACAAGTTCTGTGTTGTAACAGAAGAGCACGGAGCTACTACCCAGTGGCTGGGCTCTAGTCAGTGCAGACATGGAGAAATGTCTCTTGAAAATGTCAAATTATCCTTACAGTACTTTACATGTGGATTATTTCCTTTCATGGACAAATGAGACGCTGGGCATATCTTGTCTGACAAAAGTGTTAGACCTTGATTAGGTATTTTCTGTCCCTCGTCTTACCCTTTGTAGGGGTAGCAGTGAGTACCCACGCGAAGCTTGCGTGTGTGAGGTGACACGTGTAACAGGCAAGCACAGTGCATGCTCTGCAGGTGCTTGTGGTCTATCAGAGATTCCAACGTCCCCTTTCTTGGAAGGTGAACGTTCTTTGAAACCACTCCTAATGTAATTCACTTCAGGGAAGGATGCAGAGAATTCCTGCTGCTAGCAATAGCTTCCATTGAGCAGGAAGGGATCTGCTTTACTGAAATCATGAGCCTCGCTCTGGGCTTTCCTCTGAAGCAGAATGATTTTGCTCTTCGTACTGCTTTTAATCACTCTAGTTTAGGAACTTGAAGTATATAGGGAGCAAGCCTTTTAGTTCAGGAAAACAGCCTCTAGAATCAACGGCACAGATCTATCATAATTAGTCATCAGAAAATCTGAATAAATATAAAATTACCATGGAGTAGGAGACAGGCATATGTGGTATTCAAAACACACCGAGTGTAAAATGATGTTATTGTTGCCTTTAGAAATAGTTCAAAGTAGTCTGCATTCGAAAGAGCTGATAAGCAGAATGACAAAAGCTTGTTTCATGAGTGATTCCAAGCAGCAGTGGTTTTCTGATCAGCTGATGCTGCAGCTATTTTGGGTATTCCACAGATCATGATTACATACACGGGGAATGATTGGAGGCAGCAAATATGGTAAGTGAGCCAGGAATCCTGGGACATGCTCTGTTACTAACTTAATAGTCTTACAATCACTTGTCCTTTGCCATTTAAATTGTCAGGGGAAGTTTAACAAGTGACTGTGCCTAGTTCCTTTCTTTTTTTTTTTTTTTTGTTTTTAAATAAATAAAGAAGAAAACCCAAACCACTTCCTGGGGGCTGTTATTTTTAGCAATGGTGCAGTGTCCAAAGTGTTAACTAATTGAGGCATCAAATTTCATATCTGGCCACAGAAAATGGCAGTGGAAGAGGGAGAATGCTTTCCAGAACAAGTAAGCGTTTGTGGATTCTGTACTAAGACTGAAAGCTACATATTGAGTTTCTTGTATCAGCGTTTGAAGTCTTTGACTGTATGAGAAATGGGTGCAGGAGTCTCAGCTTGTTTGGTGTGTTTTGCGTTCCGACGGTTGGATTGTGGGATAGGCTGAGGCTGCGCTCAAATGGTGTATGATATTATTTGTTCTTTCTCTCTCTCTCTCTCTCCTTACCAATGGTGACATTCCATCGAGGACACTCTGTAGAAGATGCTGATTAAAATTGCAGAAACGTTTATTAATGTTTTGCTCTGGGATCACCAAAATGTTTTAGTAAATCTCGCCTGTTTGGGAAAATTGTAACTGAAATCTATGCTTTTAAGGTGCATTTGTCAAACAACACATCTCTTCTACTGACAATCCAAAGATCAGTTGAGTGTCAAAAGGAGCCTAGTGTGGTGCTAACAGCGACCTGGAAGGAGGCACCCGTATCACTCCTACTGTCAGGGGTAGTCCCACTGACCTACAAGGTGCTCCCTATGGGATTTCAAAATTCCTCCAGCGAGTAAGCTCCTGTGAAATGTCACCCCTGTCTGCTGTCAGCCAGGCTCTGAGGTTTTTCAATACCTTGAGTTATTTACATCAGTTAAAAATCACAAAGTTAAACCAGTTGTTCTTCAGACTGCTCTACTGCAGAATTAAATACCGGGTTTCCAGGCAAGTGTGGTATCCTGTTATTAATATTGATGTGTGGAAGCATCAATTAATGGCAGCATTTTTGTTAGAGATATGACCGATTGTAGCATCCAGCAGTTTAGTAACTAATTTCCATGTCAGCAACAGCTTTGTGCTCTGACAAAATACTGTGGGGAATTCTCTTAAACGTGTGTACTGTTGTTTAATTGCTGTCAACACAGGACTGCATTGTTGTTCCCTCCTAATAACCTTTTCTGTTGTTTTCTAGTGATAGATTCATTTCCACTAGTGATCTCAAAACTGAAAATATTCATTTGTGAGGTTTTCATTGTGAAGAAATTTCTGTAGGAGGTCTTGTTAGACTCAGATGTTTTATGGCACTCGATTACACTCTCATTTTCTCAGCCGAGGATATTATTTGGACCCTGCTTTTAGCAAAACAGGATCAGTCTTTGGAGTGATAAACATCTTTGCTGATGCTTTATGTGAGCCCTCGTAGTACAGAGCTTGATGCTGTCCTGCTAGTTCCTGTGTGCAACAGTTTGGAATGCAGAGAGAGCTGCAAATCTCCCTGCCCTCCAAGCGTGGCATCAGCAATGTGCTGGGCTGCGGTATGCTCTGCCCGTGTTGCAGCGGAATGGTATTTGCTCTTGCTTTACAGGGGTTTGGTAGAAGTCGCGTAGAAACTGGTCTTTCTGTTAGTATATGCGTTGTTTGTTGAAGGGGTGGTAGCTGTTTGCAATGGAGTTGAGCAGTGGAGAAGGGGTATAGTATTCATTTGGTTTGTAAGTTCTTTCTTGCTGATGTTGCTTAGGGTGAATTTTCATTCTGGGCGTATTTAAGTCTCCTCTGGGTTGCCATGGGTGGTTTAGGTGTAAGGGAGAAACAAGCATTACTTCACCGTGTGTTTATCCTGCAGATTTGCTATTCAGAAGTGATATTTAACATTGTAAAGTAATGATTTATTCTATTGTCAAATGTTAAGGGAGATTACTGGTTAGGGCTGGTGAGCGGGATAGCTGACCGTAACGTATTTCTCTGAGTGTGTGATAAACTGGTCTTCACTTTGATGGTTAAACTAAAAACTGATTCTAAAGCTGTGTTTATTGGAACACTAAAGGTGAAGTCTTTTAAAATTTCCTGTTTGGCAAGTGTTAATTCATTAATGAAATATTATTTTCTTCGATTAAACAATAATGTGTTTTCCTAACATACTTCATTTTGATGCTAAGAAACAGTGGTAATTCTCAGATGAACACAAACTATGAAGTCTGGTTAAGGTGAAGTAAAATGTTCAGATAGTTCTGGGGTTTTTTTTCATTTTTGTTTAAAAAAATTAGAAGTCCCTCCTGAGCTGTTCAGATCTTCTACAGAATTCCAGCTCCAGTACACAGTGACTTTGAAAGCCAGAAAAATGCTAGTTCAGTCTTGTAACTGAAAAGTACTGGGTGAAAATGGTGCCACGAAATCTGCAGTGGTTTATCTGTATAGTTGGTAATTTTTATACTCACTCGAAGAATAAAACTGAGTTACGTTTTCTTTCCTTCTCTGTTTATCACAAAGATCCCATACAGCTAAGGTTGTTCTCCTTGTTACTGTTTTCATCCTTTTTGTACCTGTAAATCCAGGTTCTAGCCTTGCCCTAGCAGTGGTTTAGGCTGCTTTTGTTTCAGAACAGAATCTTGGCTTTAGACTTAGAACTTGATTCTACTTTAAAAGTCTTGATAACAATGGCAGGGCTCTGATTCGTAGTTTTTGCTCACAGATTTTGATGCTTGAGCTGGGAAAAGCAAATTTCCTGTTGGAATCCGAGCTAATCCTCAAACCTTGGACATGTAGAGTGAGGTCGAAACGCTTGTAAACTACTTTGTTTGCTGAGTACACCCCTGAATACATCCGACAGCCCCAACAAATGCTATCACAGAACTTTCCATGCTGCTGCTCAAATTTACAACAGTGTCAGTGGTTAATCACAGAGGAGGAGGAGGAGGAGAAAGGGAGCTCTTAGAACTATGGAGGCTGGTATCTCTCCTGTGCCTATCCCCACTGCTCTGTGCAGGCCACACAACGCTCTTGCCCACGTCATACGGCATCGTGTCCAGGAGAAACAAGGACAAGTTTTCCTCAATGCTTCTAGCTAACAAACAGCAGCATGTGTAATGCCTGCTCTGGTTTGCTTGGCCTTGACTTTGTGGTTTACAGTAATGTGGTGGATTACAGAATGGATCCGGAGTTACTGAGTCGTATCCCTGAGAGCAGCGTCAAATGGGAAACAACAAGTCTAGAAGAACGTGGCCAAGCCACCCCAGCCCAGAGTATTCACTTGATGGTATTCTCCAATAGGTCTCCTACATTCGAGATTAACATTTTCTCCTCTCAGGTTGCTCAGCTCCTGTGTTTCTGAACTGTTAACTCTCCTGTGTGAAATTGCCCTTAGGAATCTGGGGAGTGCTAGATAGGTTTTCCTTCTGAAGAATCAGAACTACCTCAGCCAGGCTTTGGATTTAGGGAGATGTTTGAATCCTTTGGTTTATTGGTCCCATTGATTCTTTCTCATTGTACCAGAGCATATATGTTTCACAGCTGATCTAGAAAGAGACGTTAGGACAGATTGTTCTGTAAAGGTTACAAGCTCTTGTAAGGTAAACTGCTGTGGCATAGCTCATGTGATGCCTCTAACCAGCTCTGCAGAACCGACTGTTACCAGGTTTATGGCTGTGTTGCAAATCTGGCCCCAGGAGTTCTCTTAGTAAAAGAAAGCTCTTTAGATACTACTGACCTTTCAAATTCTGTATCTGTCACGTGAACTACATGGGCTTTTCCAGCCACAGACTGTCTTTGGTGAAGTATCCAGGTGTGTAAGTTGGAAGACGTTCCTTGCTTCTGAGAGAGGTTGTAATACCTGCTGTGGAAAGCTATGCCTTGACAAGTATAAACTGAGAAAGGTTTGTAATTCCTGTAAGAATCCTGAACAACGTATCAGAAAAAATTAAAACTCTAGTAGACAGTTTTAAAACTATCTTTTCAGATGCCTCTTAAGACTACAAAAGTGTAAACCTTACTTATTGGGAGGGAGGAGGAGGGGTGTAATACTTGCAGTGTAAATTGATGTGTTTCTGTGTATATTTTTGCACCTCAGAAACTGCTTGACCAGTTATCAGCAAACAATCTTTCAATTTAATGATGTCCAAATTTCCAGGATGGAATTATTTTGGTTTTGAATGAGGGATACATTCTAAAGCAAACATAAAGTGGAAAGACAGAAGGAGATCAGGAAACTTCTGAATTCACTGTACTGAAAGTGCTTAATAGGTTGTCTAGCTACAGAAGAGGCTATGTAGCTTGCCTATAGTCCCATAGCTTTTTTACTACAGTATTTTTAGGGAATATTTATGTGCATTACACTTCCACTGACATGCAGTATACTCCATTACTGGTAACTTCCACTTCACCACATCTGATTGAAGAATATTTACACAATATTTTTGTAGTGAGCTCATTTTGAGTGAAGAAAAACTCTCACCCTAAAATCAGAAGTATTATCTGATTTAGTTTTATACTATTTTTTTTCCCCTATCTGAAATTATCAACAAATAAATGCACTTTAAAAAAAGTTTTGAAGGAGGTTGCTGAAATTTTTTCTTTCCTTTCTTGATCCTGATTCTCAAAGCAGATGCACACAGAAAACAGGAGGTGAACCGACTGCTGTAATTCATGCAGTGATCTGAAGAATGTGACTTTAGCACAGAAGGGGCTTTAAATTTGAGCCTGAGATGTGCTGAAATTATCTGCATGCTCACTGGGTAGTCAGTTTCTGAGAAAAAATTATCAGGGAGGAGATCAATGTCATCTTATCTACGTTGACATAGAAGAGACTCGTTATCTTCATGTGGACATAAACATGAGAAGAAACCCTCGAACCACATCCAGTCCTTCACTAGCTCTTTGTGGCTGTGGCAGCAGTTACGAAAGACAGTGATTTATTTTTCCACTTGTGAGGATATGATAGAAAAACTTTAGAGAGTGAGAGATGAGTCATTACAGGCTCAGGAGTTTCTTTCCAGAGTTTGAAATAAACTTCTGGAAGTTGAGGGTGTCAGCTTGAAGAATGAATCTTGAATTTTAGATGCTCAAAGCTTTTGCCTTCAACTGTATCAGATCCTTTCTATGAATTATACATCTGAGTTGGTCACAAAGGGCCTAGCTGCTCAGTTCACATGGAGTACAGTGATTCACTGGTGAAACCAGTGATTTTACTGGGTTTAGGATCTTGGAAAGACCGTGTCCCAATTTACCTTGTCGTTCAAGTTTGTCTTTTCATTAAGGACGGTCTGATAGCTGAGAAGTCAGTATTAAAGGAATCTTATCTTCCTATGAAAAGGAAATAACTCTTGTGATTTGTTGTTCCTGCATACTCAGACTGTGCGTGTTGTGCAGATGTACAGTGATTTTGTAGGCCTGGAAAATTAGAATCTTGCTTTTAGTGTTGCTAATTTAACACATTCGTACTAGTAATTGTTCTCATGAATTCTTCAGGTGAAGCTGACACGTTAACTTGTGTCTCAAAAGTCTCAAAACCTCATCTGCATAAACTGGCAGAGAGTGTTGAAAGTAGCAAAGACCCTCTCCTGTTTGAACATTGTCCCTGTGGGATGGGTTTGATCTCTGCTTGGGCACTTTCTTTTGGCTTGTCAGATGTTAATTTTGTTAGAGTTGCAGTTAAATGATTCTGCAATTGTTGAATATCTGTGTTGACAAGTAAATATAATATGTGAATGACAGCTTTGGGGTCATTTCCCACTTGGGTATTATGTTCAACATGTTATACACGTTCCATGTGAATGTATGGTGAGGGTTTTGCATATAACCCTATATGTGTCTTTTGTCCCTTGGAAATCACACCATCCTTTGCTCTTTGTAGAAAAACAAAAGAGTAGCAGCTGCTTTTCATTTTTATCTTGTACTTGAGCTTTCTTAGGAAGCAATCACTCAGTCATTTAAAGACACTCGGGGCTGGATTTGTTGCATTGTAATTCTCAGGACTGACTAGACTTACAGCCTGATGAAGAAAGCTGCGTATTTAAATCTAAGCAGCTAATACATTAAGAAAGCTGCATCGTAGCTTCACAGGGGATGTTTGCCCTTGCAAGCAAACAAGTCTCTCTAGATCTCTTGATGGTGCTAAAGGCAATGATAACCACCTCTTGTACTGGAAGCTGGGAAACGTTCGTGTGTATACCAGCCTTAGTGTCTCGGGCTCTGGGTCCTTTTCAACCCTATCCTCTGGTACAGGTGGTTCGTTTTCAGTGGTAACAGTGAGCCCAGATTGAGGATTTTGCCAAGACAGACTCGTAACGTGTAGAGTGGTGCAAGTCATCTTGAAAACGGTATAAAGTAAACCTGCGTTTCAGAGACACGTCTTGTGGTCTAGCAAGGGAAGAGGTTTATTGGTTTGCTTGGATGTTTGCTTAGTTTGGTCAGGTATTTCTAGAAAGAAGGACCTGAATCTGAAATGCATTTTCCACTCTGTTTTGAACGGCTTAAAAGTGTAGTTTTTTTCAGGAAGTGTTTTACTTTCTCTACAAGCATATTAAGATTGACTACTGTACAGGGATAGAGCCTCATTTGTTGCAAATATGGTTGATTAAAGATTCAGATGGCATTTTTTGAAGACATATGAGGTGGTTTAGTCTCCACTGGTGTGACCAAGAAGGGTTTTATGCCGCCTGAAACCAGCGTAGTTTTAAGTCGTGGAAAATAGACTGTAGTTACATAGTTGGAACAGGAGCAGTTATAGGGACATTCCAGATAATATAATCTTTTTGGCTACTTTATCAAGTACAATACAATAATTTGATCAAAGGAAGCTGACGATTAAGTTGTGTGATAGGGCAAGCAATTAAAAGGATTTGTTGGGTTTTCAACCAATAATTAAATCATTTCTTATTCTGCAATCATATGCAAAATAGCTGGCCTTCCCCAGCTGAAAGATGTTTCCTTTGAATTGTCAGGCAGTAGCAATGGAGCTTTTCCTGTTGCCTTGTGGTCGTGTACAAGGCTGCCATCCCAAAAGCATCTCACTGAAGGATAATTAACAGCAGAAATGCAGAACTTGGCCCCAGGCTGTCTCATTCTTATCAGAAGAAAACATGTATGGTAGTATGCCATGTAAAGCATGAGTAGTTGTTTGCACAAAGATCATCCTCTCATCTGGTGCAACCAGACCCCTTCCTAATAAAAAATATACAACTGATTTTTTTTTTTAACAGATTTAATAATGAGATAATAGGGAGATACAAAGGATATAGCCACTGAGAGGTTGGATGGAGAGTCTCCGCAAGAAAATGATATGGCTGCTTTGCTTCAGATGGTTCAGACATTGCTGTTCAGTGGTTGGTATGGTTTATTTGAAATGCAATTTAATCACTTACCAAGGTCGTGAAACATATTTGTTTGGAGGAAAAGCCTAGCATGGGAGCAAAATCTAAGAAATGTCAAGGACCTCCAGTTGCCAGTGTAGTGCTTGGTGCCCAGCAGAGTTGACCCTTACTGAATAAAAAAAATAATGCCATCCGTTGTGGTAAGCCCACCCTTTCCAAAAGAAGCAAAAATGTTATCATCTGTTTCCTCAGATCACCTCATGCTGCTGCAAGACAAGCTCTGTTGAGCATATTTCCAAATGGAAGTAGCATAAATTCATGCCTTAAAATGAGGTCATTGCCTCCCCCCACAACAAATGTTAGGCATGGTTAGCATCTTTTTTTTGGGACTCAAGCCAGAATGCATCCTGCTCTGGCACAATGGGAACCTGCTGGGGGTTTCCCTTCACAACAGCTACTGTTAAAGACGGAGTGAAAAACAAAACCCAGCTCCCAATGTGGAAAAAAAAAGAATGGATTTTTAATCTGAAAAAGAAGCCACTGTAAGCAGAACACAAAGGAAAGAGAGATGAGTGTAATAAAAATACCACCAGTATTGGAGTGGGCGCATTGAAAATAATGGCTTTGCACTTCTGAGGTTTCACTAAATGACACATACTTGCTGAGAGGACCCTCTCTAGTCCTATGGAAAAGCCAGGCCAGACCCCGGGTTGACAGTCAGTGCAAATTTCATAATAGTTTTGGTCTTTACTCATGCTAAATAGTCTCTTACTTCACTGGCAGCACTTGGAGAAAAGATCGTGAGTATGTATTTGCTAGCATGAGTCAGCATCAGCATTTTCTATTTTAAAATGGATAGTTGAGATAATAGCCAAGTGACTGAGGAGTTAGGCTTTCCTGGAATAGAAACATTTTTAACTCAAAATGGGGAAGTGGTTCTCAGGTCTTACCCCTGCACATCACAGGCTCTGCCATCCAGGACCTTTGGGTAACGAAAGGTTGGGGAATGGAGTACTGCTACCAGCACGGCATATTCAGCCCCAGCCCTTGCCAGAGATGTCCTGTGGGGGTGAAGCCTGTTGAAATGAGCTCCAGACTGGAAAACCTGTTGTGGGCTGCAGGCATCCCCCAGTCTGCAAGCTCATCAGCCTGCTGTACATTAGAAATTTGAATTTTTATAAGCATAATACATTAAAGGGAAAGTGAAAAGAAATACACATTGCACGGGAGCTGTGTTTGTTAGCCAATCACCTGCATTTACACATTTCTTAAAATGACAAAGAGTCCCTTTTGCTTCCAAGAAAGTATGGGGGAGAGAGTGGAGAAGTCAGCCACCATCTGTGAAGAAGAAGCTGGCTGTTATGCCTGCATCGGTACCGGTGCTCTCATAAATCCACTGTTTATTAAGTATTGTCTGAATAGCCATCCCAGAAACAAAGGCTGTGCACAGGGTCAGAGGTCTGTCTCTCCACAAATTAAAACACTTGGAAGAATCATGATTTTTAGTTTGAGTCTGGATATAGGGATTGAAAAGGTAACATCCCTAGGGAGCCCAAGAGGGAGCAGGAAAAGGCTTTGGGGGCCGAGCCTGACAACTGGGATCCTGTGCAAACGCACAGGCAGGGCTGCAATCTATGTGGCTGACTGCAAGAACATCTGAGATTCAGGGTGCTTTGATGCTGGTTCTTTTGATATTTGTCAAGACAGTGGAGAATCAAAACCTATTTTTCTTCATTTCATGCTGGGATCGATTACAAATAAAATTAAAAAAAAAAAGAAAGAAAGGATCTGAATAACTGGTTAGCGTACAGATATACAGGATGGGTCTCTCAGGAATGTTGAGGTCTAGGTAATTAGTATTAGAAAAAAGCATTATTAGGTCTGTTAAGGGAATGAATGTCCTGTAGACATGCTGTCTGTGTGAGGTTCGTCTTTCAAATGACAACTAGTGTGAAAGGTGGAAAGTGGGTGTTTCGAGAATAGGTACCCACAGAGGGAGCACTGACCTGGGTGGGTGTCCAGAAACCTAACATCCATTCCCCCCCCGCCCCCACTGTGTTTTTCAGTGCATTTAATGTAACAGGTCCTTGATTAGTCTTTGACATGGACTTCCAAGTATGATGGCAATTCATAGAACTATTTACATTATTGTTATGCTTGCTTGATCTTGTAAATCCTGCAGTGATTTGAACCTAGGCTCTGATGCTGCTCCTCTCTGAGCTGTGCAGAGGCAATTACAGGCTCCATCAGGGACTCCAACAGCCTTCGATTTAAACAAAACAGTACCCATTGGAAACTGCATTTTTCTACTCTATTGTTGTATTTAAAAAATAAATAAATTTAATTTAGGCTTAAAATAGAAAGGTAAAGTTGAGAAAATGTTAGGTTTAGAAATGTGAGAGTTTTATTTTGATTGTTTTGGTCAATTTTTACCGACATGTACACTTAGCTTTTGTAAAATTGGATAGCATTCATTGGTTGTTCTAGGGTTTGGAAGTGGAATTTCTTAAGAAAGGTATCCCATGCATTTTATAAGGTAGACAAAGCTTGTGAGACTATTCTCTATTTGAGCAGGTCTGAAGTAATGTCTTTTAGGGAAAGTGGAACCTGACAGCATTGTACTTTTAGAGAGGCTGAGTTGCATTGGCTTCCAAAGATGCTGGGTCTCCTTTCTCTTTAATGTTATTGCTTGTTTCTGCTTCTGGCAGAGACCATAATGCATGGAGAGAACCCCAGAAGCCCCATTGAACATTTTGCACAATTTTACAATCTCAGTGTGTTATCCCGTGGTGCAAATCTCAAAATTTCTGTCCGTGGGGGCCCAGAAAGGGTGAGTTCACCAGCTTGAGGTGAGTTAACCCAGTCTGAGGGCTTGAGAGCTTTGGCCAAGGTCAGAAAACGAGGTTTTCCCCTTTCTGGGTGCATAAGGATGTGCGTGGATGTGCCCTGGCTGCTGAAACACCTCATGCAGTTTCACACACTACCAGCTCACATCACGTTCATGTAACTGGAAACCAGTAAGATGGAAACTGAAAGTGCCAGCTCAGATCAGCTGAAGTGTGGGAGAGTTTGTGCTATCCCCAGTGTGCTATTAAAAGGCAGCTTCTCTGGGTGCTTCCTAGCTGTCACTGTGGTGCTTGTGCACGTCAGTGCTGCCATTTCTGTCGGGTGCCCCTTGTGCTGGGAGCCTGTCCCTGCGGCAACAGTGAGAGCCCAGGCTGATGGGCGAGCGTGGCACCGTGCCCGGCATCTCACCAGCCCCATGGCTCGGGTGGCAGCCTGGCTGCTGGTGTCAGTCATGGTTCTGGACAGTTTGAGCAAAAAAGAGTGAGTTCTGAGCGGCGACTGGCAAAGGAAGTTGTGCTGTTTGCTGGAGAGATTTGGGGAATAGATCCATGCATCACTGCACAGCACCGGAGCTGGCTCGACTGGGAAGAGTTTTCCCTGTCCCGAGGCAGGCAGTGTGACCTAACCTTCGTCCCTCCTCCCGTTAGCAAGCGTGCCCAAGAGAAGTCCTTGAAAGACACAGGCATTGCTCTCCCTCTGCAGTGAAACAGCGGTTAGCTACTAATGTGAATATCAGCTCTTTATCACCCCCTCTGCTTTCCCCCCTCCTCCGTTTGAGCGAAGAGAAAGGTTTAAATGTTTCTGAACGTGAGCAGTGATTCTCGTCTTGTGGGCAGTAACCCGACTGGTGGGAACTGGTTTGCCACGACGAGCTTCTCTGGTGCATCCCTTTCTCACCCAGCAGCAGCTGTAAACAGCTGATGTCAATGATCGTCCCCCTGCTGACTGTGCCAAACAGACACTGTGACAAAAAGGCTCCCAGTCTAGTAAGTCCTGCCTCACGCCGTTAGTGATGCTGATAAAATGCCGACCCGTTTGTACCCCAGTGCCTGCTGTTGCTAAGCACTGAGAATATGACCTGTCTCCTGTAAGAATCTGCATTGCACAGCTCAGATCATCTTCCAGCTGAGTGTTTGACTGCATCTCTCAAGGGGGCTGCTCCTCCCCCTCGTCCTCACAGCTCTGATCACGTAGTTTGTAGCAGCACCTTGTTTTTTTATAAACTCTTAATTAAAGATTGGTACCTGGGGGCTGCTTTGTTGGAGCACATCACAGAAATGGATTTGCAATGATCAGCGTGGCGTGCTTAGAAAGTAGTTATTAAGACCAAGGAAGGTTGTGAGCTAGTGACTTGCCATTGCAAAGTGGAATGCCACGTGTTCCAAACTTGGGAGAAAATGAAGAGCCCGTAAGTAATGGTTCTGTCCTTGGAGGAGAAAGCTTGCTATGTGAACGTACTAGTAAAATAGTCTTGTAGCTTGCACTGGTACAAAGAAGGAAGCAGACTTATACCCACTTACCATTTTGCTGTCATTACACCTAAGATTGCTTCATCCTGCACATGAAGGTGACTTGAGATGGGCTTGAAGCAAAGCTTGAAGTGAATATCCAGTCTGCAGCAGCTGCATTTGGCAGAAGAAAAATCTGTAGCAAATTTAGAAAATGGGGAGTGAAAAAAAAAAATTGAGCATTAAATAACTGACCTTTGTGCCAGAGTGTTTTGTATTTTTCTTAGCAAATACTGCCTTTAATTTTTTTCCTAAATTGTTGCACTCTTTTAGAACCTTAAGGGATCATAAAGCACTTAAAATTGTAGTGATGTAAGCCTGTGAGGAAATGATACTGAGGGGAAAAAATAAAAAGACAATTCCTGTTATAGCAGTGGAGAAGAGGGCACAAAAAATGTGTTGACTGCCCGAGATGACAGGGAAATCCATGGCACAAATAAATTCAAAGATTCTATGATTTGTCCCTCTTTAAAGCTAACCCAGTTCATTACACTTGCTCCAGGGCAGGATCAGCGTTAGAAACCATGCTTGGTGGATATTTGCATATCTTGCTGCTAAAATCCTCAGGGGATGGGAATTGCTTTCAGTGATTCTTTCATGACCTAACCATCGTTTCTGCCATCCTTACGTTCAAGCTGAAGTCATCATAAAACAAATGTGCACAATTATCCTTCAAGCAAGATCTGAAAAATAGTAAAATGCAGTTTAGATAATGGCACTGCACGTAGGGATCTCTTGCTACCTCACTGAACGTGGACAGATGTTGGAAATAAAAAGTGCCATAAAAATGAGGGAGGAAGGAGAAAATGAAACAAAATGTAATCAAACATTAGATTTTTAAATGCCTCCATTTGTAGAACTGTATTTTCTCACTTGAGTAATCCAGCCTTTCAATGTTGAGTATTTTTAATTATTTAAATCTATAATGTGAGATTTCATAGTACCACGTTGGTCTGTTCAGCTTGGATATTTAAAGGTGGTGTGGCACTTTTGGAAAGAGCTTTCCATGGTTTCCATTGTTTTCCGTGGAGTTCTGTCCTGAGCCTTACCATGTTTGTCTTCCACTCTGGGTGCCAGATATGTCCCTGGCTACTAGCCTTGTGTGTTGGACAATGCTGCATAGTTCACATTTATATATGAATTCAAATCTTGTGCTGCCTAGTCACGTGGAGAGCCTGTTTACACCAGAGGAAGTTCGCATAAGCAAGGAGGGCAGGATATGACCCATATTTGATAAGGCACTTTGGTATCCTTTCGTGTCTAATTAAACGTATGTACAATATATTGCCATACGAATAACTTCTTTGCCAAGGGAATTACTCTGCTGTCATTTCTAATGGTACTTCTTCTGTTTCTTGTAGTCTGACACAAATGCAAGTTACCTGAGAGCTGCTCGAGCTGGCAACTTGGAAAAGGCTCTCGACTACTTAAAAAATGGAGTGGACATCAACATTTCAAATCAGGTTGAAGAATATTTTGATAAAATTTGATGGATAAATACCTTTTCTCACTGTTTCTTGAATGTCTCTTTATATTTGGCCTTCATGTCAGTAACTACTTACATGGGCTTTTTTGAGCCATGTTTGCCTATTTCATTCAATTAAAACTTTTTTTTACCCCTTACCATGACATCATTTCACTTCCACTTGAAGAATGTTGTGCTGTTTAACGTTATTTTTCATTCCATTTGTATCGCATCAGGTCATGGGACTGCACACAGAACTTGAGCTAATATACTCTGACTTAATTCATACTCCTTCCTTATAATCTAGTTATTATAAAGTTTACATAAGGGTAGTTTTGGAAGCGGTCCTCTCACTGGAATGTATTCATTTGTCTCCTGATAGGTTTACTACACTGGCAAACCTTTGCCAATCTTTCTCATTTGTTTTCTTTTGTGGTCTGTCTTTTTTTTTTTTTTTTTTAATTAATCAGAATGGGTTGAATGCTCTCCATCTCGCTTCCAAAGAAGGGCACGTAGAAGTTGTCTCTGAACTGATACAGCGAGGTGCCAGTGTGGATGCAGCGACAAAGGTCAGCCTGTCCTATCTAACTGTTCTCTCAGTCACACTGATGGCATGGGCACAAAGTGTGGGCCAACTGATTACAGACATTACTGCAGCAGTAATTGCCTATTTTCCACTGGTGGAGTGATCTCAGTAGTTGTTTAAGGAAATTATTTTAGATTGTAATAAGTATCACGGGTTACTAGGGATGAGATTTACTGAACAAATTGTAGATTACTAGATTACTGTCTTGGTTTCTATCCATGTCTTCTAGACTCTTCCTGAATACTTCTAAAGGGTATTATTTTGCAAGAAATGCTATAGTGGGATATGTTCTTAATATTACTGTCGTGTACTCAAGCTTAAGTTCAGTCCTGTTTTCAAGTATCGCTGTCTCTCGTTGCAGAAAGGAAACACAGCATTGCACATAGCATCCCTTGCTGGACAAGCAGAAGTAGTCAAAGTGCTGGTTACAAATCGGGCCAATGTCAATGCACAGTCTCAGGTAAAGGAATGTTTCTCCATTTGGTAATACCAAAAAACTTTGCTGACGTTCAAGTTGTTCTCCCTTTATAATCTCTAAATTTAGCAAGTATATTTGGTAGATCTCATTGTGTTAAAGTTGGCTTTTGAAAATAAGATTTGATAGAGTCAGTAAAATGAATGTAATCCTGTTAATTTAGAAAAATCCCAGCATTCTTTTTGGCCATTCCATACACATAGGTAACTAGTCACAGATGCAAGGACATAGCTTAAACACAGAGCTGCCATTTTCCTACTGAAGCAGGCATTTTACTCAGTGCAGTGCTGAGTTCATTCTTGTAACTCAACATACAATTAAAACTTTAAATGCTTCCAGCTTCCCTTCTCTCTACCCCTTGCCATGTGATCCATGTATGATCCAGAGGCATCAAGTCCTGTCCTCCCCCACAGGCATGACAGCATGGTGAAATCCCAGTTAGTGTTCAGGTCTTTTCCCATGTAGGATATCAGTTGGGATTAACTCAGAGTTGCCCACCTCATCAACAGAGGAAAATTAGAAATAACATCTCTGCTTAAATTGTCCAGAAGCCACACGGACACACACCCCTGGAGATTAAGAAGGTGGAGGCACATCCAGGGGTGTTTGCAGGATATGGGAAGTGGTTGTGTAATAACCAGCAGAGCAAAGAATGTACCCTTTGGCCTTGGATCTGCCCTCCAGTGTCCTACGGGCTGCTAATGGTTACAGAGTCAGAAGTGATAATGATAGAACGGGAGAGTGGGAAAGAACTTGTTCAAATGAAAGGGATCCTGTTTCACATATTTCAGTGTCTCGGGCTTAATTGAGCTCATCCCCTTTTCTTGTACCAGGAGGTACCACAAACATAGGTGAATCTTTTAAGCTTGTTCAAATCCTTTGAATTAATTTTTAGGTCAGTTATAGAGAATTTGAAACAGAGATAAAAACAGTGCTTCAAAACATGCATAGACCCTAAATTGTTGAAAGCTAGATGGTTGTGCTGCAGGAGGTGTCCCTGTGTGCCTGCCCTATTCCTGTTCTCCCCACTCAGGGGCTGCCTGGCAGGAAGTGTCAGAGAAGGGATCAGAGTAAGAGATGGTCTTCTCATCTGGCCCAATATTGCCATTCTGTATTATAAAGATATGCTGGAAAATGTTTGTTAAAAAGAAAAACTAAAAAATGTACATTTAAAAAATAATGTTTTTTTTTTTACTGGTCACAAATAATATGAACAAAATGTTTAATGGAATCTACTTCAAGAATATTTAGCTATTTGTGATCAGTATTTCATGTTTCCTTCACCTGGAAAAAAGAAAATAGGCAGCTCAGTTCTGCTTTCTCTCTCTATTATACTAGTTAGATACAGCAATATTTGGTTCTAAGGCAACGACAATAAAAAGTAGTTTTAAGCAAAATCTTCTGTGGCTGTTAAGAAATAAAACAGATCAGAAACACTTCCAGTAGTTTTCCTGTTAATGAAACTAACATGGTCTTGAAAGAATCTTTTCTGCTTGTGTTTGAGAACTTGTGTATTCAACCCTGAAACTAAAAATAATCTGAGATTGTAAACATCTTACATAACTGCATTGTCCATACACCCTAAGGTTTTGCAATGTTACCCTTACTTTGCTAACATACTAGAATTAAAGATTTAATTTTTCTTTCCCCCCCATTATGGGTGCCTTTGACATCTTTGTTTGGGAGGCATGCATTTGGCCACTCTGCACCAATGTCTGGCAGTGAGATACTCAATTTGGGATTAGTCTTTTTGGGAGGTCCCTGGAGCCTCCTGTCACCAAACCGTCCCTGGACTAGCTTTGTCTGTGGTACTGAGCATCACCTGAGCCTTCACAAAACTTAGAATAAAGTTCTACTGAGTTGGGCATACCCACAGAGAAACTACCTGAAGATTTTTTCATTTTGTTTTTCTTTTGGATGCTGACCCTGTTTTCAGTTTGGCTTTATCTCCTCTTCCCGTGAGGTAACAAGCTCTACCCTGGTGATAGCCTCAGTGTCAGTGATGCAAGTCCTTCTTTAAACAAATCTTCCCGTCCTTAAGAAAGATGGCAAACAAGTCTTCTAAAGGCTATTGAAGACGAAACGCTTAGGCTTGTGTCTCTGGCCATTTCAGCCCCTTTGTAAAGAGAGAAGAAAAAATAAAGTATGGGGGGAAAGATGTTGAAAACCCTACAGTAATTTAACATAGGAGAAAAGGTTCTGCTCTGCCTCCAAATGCTAATAACACTTGGTTCTGACAATTTTTGCCTATTAATTTTTTTCTGAAACTAATAATTACGACATGTTTCCTACTTCCTTTCTAAATGCAAATGTTTAAAACTAAAAAAAAATTAATCTTTGTTTCCAGCTGAGTTAGTAAATAGATACTGAGTATGCCATGAAATAATAGGGAAAAATGCCAGACTGTGCTGTTCACTGTAATAATAACCTGTAATGTCACGTATTAGGTACCTTAGCAAGTGCTTTCTGCCTTCTTCGTTTTTCCTTAAGCAGAGTTTTGACTGTATGGTAACTAAACTGTTAGGCCTTGTTTCTGGAGAATGCATTAACACTTTGTTAACTTCAGGTTTTGGGCTCTGGTAGGACTTCAGTGCCTGCTTTATGTTTGTAGTGCTGCTTTTCTGAACAGAGACTGAATTATCAAAATACTGGAACAGCAACAGATCTTGCAGCCTGTACAGGCCTTATAAACATGTGGCTTCAGAGCTGTTCAGTGTCTTGTTGATAGTAGAGTTCCTTTTGGATCAAGCATCTAGTTCACGCCATGTCCTCTCCTTTCTTCTGACTTCCTACCTGTCTCTGCTGCCAGTAAAGCCTGTATACTCAGTCTCCAGTCACCTGCACTCTCCTCCGTGCTGTGTGTTGGACATGTGCCCTGCAACTCTGCCCCATTGCTGTGACAGTCAGATGTGTCTCAGATGCTTTCACTGCATCTACTGTAACTCAGACAAAATTCACTGCTACAGGTCTTAGGTTACGGTTTCCCTTCATCTCTCCAGAACCCAGAGTGCTGATGTTTTTTCTTGGTGTTATTTAAGCCAGATGAAGCCTCTCTTCTCTTTTACCTGTTATTTTTAACTAGCCTTTCCCTCCTATTTTATGTTGTACTTCCTTTCATCATGTCCTCCCCACGCTATAATCATCACCAGAAGTGGTGTGTGATAGAGCAAGAGGTCTGGAGGGATCTTAGGAGTGAGCAGTTAAAGAGGTAAACTGGTGTCCCCATTGCATCTGACTCTGTGTAGTTTACTTAAGAAAAGCCTGAGCTTCACAGAAATCCCAATGGCAAGAGATCTGGAAGACAGTGAGAAGAAATACAGGGCCCTAACAGAGCCTGCTGAAACCTCAGTGACCTCCTGGCCAAAATAATTAACGGCATCATCACCCATGCTGGTGCCATAAAGAAAAAGATCGGGCAAAATCTAGCAGGGGTATGTCTGACAGAGTAATGCTGGAGTATGAAGGGTAAAACCACGTATTATGATAGATCAAAGGAAAAGGAATTGTGTTTCTTATTGCTGATACTGCTTTGGTTGCTTCAGCAGTACCAAACTGCTCCGTCAATAGAATATGGACAGTTTATGTTGTTACTGTGAAATGTATTCACCACTAGTTCACAATTCTGTTGGACTGAGGGACATGCAGTGCCCTATGAAAGCCAGGCAATTTTAGGTGCAAATCAGCAACTTCTATAAACTCCTTCAGAGGTGCCTCGATCTCAGGACAGGTTTCATGACTTCATTTCATTTTGCTGTTTTGGTTTTGTGAGTGACGTCAAAGCCATGAATTTCAGAAATGCTTAAAACAGCAGGGAAAAATACGTTGCCTTGATGTTAGTCCCCAGTAATTTAATTCCTGTAAGGCTGACCCGTATACAATTAGGGCAAAGACAAAAACATTGATTGTAAGAGGAAAGCAGTTGCCAAAGAATGACTTAAGTTCTACGGTCTCTAATACTTGTATTGCATTGATGGAAGTCACTCACTTAAGCATAATTTGAGAAATGCTCGAATGTGGTGGGAAACACTGAGAAACCTCTGTCTCAGTCTGCTGAGAACCAATTATCATCAGATCTGGTGCCTGAAACAGGAGGTAGCTCAGTGACCACAGGCAGGCTAGCTCAGAAGGCAGCTATTTGAGGAGAAAAAAAGGCATAAATACCTGGCACAAGTGAAAAAGAAGTCAAAACTGATGGAAAGAAAAGAAATTTGAAAACTTTCTGAAGAGCCATTGCTCTTGATTTCACTACGTGCTTGTATTGTATTTGCCTGCTCTATTTTAAATGTTCAGTGCTGTGGCTGCATTTATCAGGAATCATAACTGATCTCTACCAAGTCATCTGTCCAGATTGGGTTTGAGTTTGACTTCACAACAAATATAAAAGGAAGCATTCTCATTTAGCTGTGGGAATTGTGTCTGGTCAGCTGAAAGATTCCACCATGTCCTTTTAAATAATATTACCTTTCTATCTTCACCTAAATCAAGGCAAATCACACCATTTACTGGCATGTGAGCGCAGAGTTTATTTGGTTACATCTTAATCTACCTGAGTTTGGCAGATCTGTGGTATATACAAAACGTTTCTGGAGTATTTACGCTCTTGGTTTCCTATTTCAGAATGGCTTCACTCCACTGTATATGGCAGCCCAAGAAAACCACCTGGAGGTTGTTAAGTTTCTTCTTGACAATGGTGCCAGTCAAAGCCTTGCTACAGAGGTAAAAGTTTGAATTTCACACTTTATGAACAAAGTAAAATGTGCTTCAGCCATTATTCTTGCCAGCTTGTATTAGTTTTTTAAATACAAGATTAAAAATGAATCAAAAGTTCTTTCTGTGAAATTTGCTAATGAATACTGAGTTTCTGGATTTTCAGCAACTTAAGCCATCTCTTGCCATTTCTAAAATAAAAAATGACTTTAACTAGAAACAGTTCTTAAAATAGCTGTTCTTAGTCATAACTGGTAGTCTTTCAGGTTAAGTGCTCAACAAGGGAAAGTGTGTGCAGAATAAAAGAGTTCTCTGTGCTTTCATTAAAAATAGTGAGTAATAAGAGTGCAACCATAAAGTAAGAACAACTGTTTACCTACACTTTGGGGCCACATCTGGGATATCAGGGAAAACTTGGGGTTACTTAGTGTTTGGAACATTTGCTGACCTGCATTTATTGCTATGTTGACACCCTCTCTGTAGCACCTAGTTATCTCATCTGGTCCTGCAGTGATAATTTCAAGCTGACAGAAGGAAGCAGGGTCCATCCTTGAAGGTGTTCTGTGATCTTTTTAGAATAAGAGATTTTATTTCTTTCTGTAAAAAGTAATTCTAAATCAAGTAAGTCAACCTGGAAGGAAATAAAAAAGATAAAATATAAGGAGATACGTTAATAGTCGTAAATATAAATCTCATTGAGATCTGATGAATTTTCAGTTGCCTTGATTCCAAGATTTTGCTACCAAAAAGAAGGTATTTCAGTGTGTGCTTTCAGTAATATTTGTTAAATTATGAACACTCTGAACTGAGTCTATGGAGAAAATAATGCTGATTTTAAAAAGTCTGACTTTTTGCAAAATATGAAATGCAAAATTAGGTTCTTGCATCACTATACCTCATATTATCACTGTATAATGACCTAGGTATAGAATCTCTTTCTGAATCTTCTGAATCTTCAGAAGTCAGGACTGTAAAAATGAATCACTACTCGATCAAAACTATGCTTTTAAAAATGTAAAATTACTTGCAATTAGAAGTGTACATCAGAAGCTACTTCCTGCAAATACTCAAAGATATCAAGGCCAAGAAGTACCAAAATTAAATATTTTGCATCTAGAAAATTGAAAAGTGTAATCTTCAGAACACTGACTTCTATTTCTTTGTAAAAACTTGGAAACAAAGGAGTCACGGGACCCCTGGAGATGTACAATAGTTTCAGGCTTTTGAAAACATTCTTGCCACTGTATAATTTTCTGAAAATATATTTTTTTTTAATTGTGCATGAGTACTTGGTTCTTTTTCTTTGGTATTGATTTTCCCTTGAGCATTGTATGTCAGTTGAGGTTGAACTTTTCTCCAGCTCAGCTTGATAAGGTGCAATCTAATTTTATCCATGGAGAATTCCTTTGAAGATAGCAGACTACAAAACAGTGTTGCCTTTTTTTGCCTTACTTGTTTGTGATAGTTGTTATGGGGATTTTTGTTTTCTCTTGGTCCAAGTTTTCATATAAATCTTTATAAATGCAAAAGCCTTTGTTATTTTAGAATTGCCACCTAACTAAATAGCCATTAAAAATAAAACTCTTTAACAAAGATCTTTTACTCTATATAAAAAATTAGAACCAACTATTTTCTTAAATTTTTTTTTGAGTTTCTGGGGTTGTGGGGTTTTTTTGTTGGGTTGGGTTGGGTTGGGGTTTTTTGTGTTGTTGTTTTGTTTTGCTTTTTCCTGGAGTGGGCTTTGCTTTATGTTTTAAAGTGCAGTTGCTCATTATAGTATATATACTGGCAATACTGTACTCACAATTGCTTTTTGTGAGTTGTCATCTTCAGAAAGCATGTGGTGAAAATGTGCTCTTGTTGGTGCCAATTTTCTTGGTCACAGTTTGCTTGGCCTCGGTACGGTGATCTCTGCGTGCACTGAATGCTGGTCAGCTTTCATTAGACTTAGGAAACTGGGGGGATAGGGTATGGCAGCTGTTCTGGGATTGAAAGGAAGTGCTCCCTCCCATTTATCCACACCCTTTTCTTGAGGGAAAGAAGCAAATGTGTTCTAGGATTATTATCTTTTTTAATATTACCAGCAGAAGAGATAAGCCTGATGAGAAAAGACATTGTAAACAGTGCAAGCACTTCTGTCTGTGAAGCAGCTGACTGCTGGCAGTATGAACAGAGCACGAAGCCAGCGTCTCTGGGTCTCTGGGATTCTGAGAGCTGTCACACACAGGGTTTCTCCAGGCAGGAGCTTCCATCTCTGCAGGTACAGCGTAGCTATATTGCCAGAGCCCTCTTGTGGGGAAGCTCAGGGAGTTTTTTGGCCTTCAGAGCTATGCAGCATTTTCATGCCCTGTGCGTGCTCTGCTGTTGGAGGATGGTGAGCCAGAGGCAGAGGGGAAGGCTGTGCTTAAATGAGATTGAAAACATTCCTGAAAGAGAAAAGCTTGTTAGGACCCAAGGAATTGTAGTGGTACCCGCATGCTCCAAAAGTCTGAAAAGATGCTCTTCTTAAGAACTTCTCCTGTTTCTTCTCCTGGCTTTGTTTGGTCAGCCAGAGAGAAATTTCATATTGAAAACATTACTTTTAGTTCCAAAATTACGAAGTTAACACTTCAACTCTGCACTTCTGCCACAGTGTGAGGCATCTTCTGTGTCATTGCTGCATTTTTGTTTTGCAGTTATGCAGTTTCACCGTGATAGAAGGAGTTGAAAAGTGAAAGAAGGTGTTTGCCTGATGAACTGTAGTGAAGTTTTGTAATATAAGCTTTGGATATATTGCTCAAAAGTGAAATGTAATAAATAAATAACCTAAGTGGAGTAATTTGTATTTGTGATTTGAGCACTTTATGGGTGTTATCTTGGGCAAAGCTGAATGTGCTCCTGGACTGGGATGCCACTTAAATGTTTGGGAAGCAGCAGAATCCAAATGACAACTCTTTTATTCTTTAGTTTTCTAAGAATTTATAAAAATAAAATTACATAAGCATCTCAAACTGTAGTCTTCATGTTTAAGGAATCCACTCTGAAATCTGTTAAACAAAAGTCTTCTATCTAACATTTTCTTCTTTTCAGGTTTCTTATTCTGCACTACTTTTACTACTTGCTAGTCTGAAAGGAAGAAATTTCTGTTTGTAAGACACTTGTCCATCACATCTATATAATCTTTCATAAATGGCTATTGTAATAAAATAATTGGTATATTCAGAGACCGTTGTATTCATATCCAAATATTATTAGATTTTAGTTCCAGATATAAAAAAAATCAGAGGATAGAGCTGAAGTGTTGGTTTGTTTGTTTGTTTTCTTAAAAAAAATAAATTATAACCCTGTAGCTGTGTGGGGAATGGATGATAATTTGTGATGGAGACATTAACAATTGTAATTTTAATATTTCAGCTTTTAATACATTTTTGTGTAATTCTACACATATTTACATATGTTAATTCATTAGTAATTTCACTTTTTTTCCCTCAAGTCTCAGTCATTTTTCTTTGCTTGTGCCTTATAAATTTATGCTTAAGTCTGGAGTGCCAGAAAGGTATTTTTGAGCATTTGGGACCTAGTTCCCCAACACTTTACTCCGATTTCTGCATCGTTGCATGGTACTTTTAATTTAAACCATGTTACACTCCGCGTTTGAATTTCAGCCTGTACTGTTACTAATGCTGAGATCTCTTCCCTTCCACTTTCTGCTCCCTGGGAAGCTTGGAGCACGTGTTAAGAGTCCCCGTTGTGTGTTGCAGGACGGTTTCACGCCTTTGGCAGTAGCTTTGCAGCAAGGCCATGACCAGGTGGTTTCACTGCTCCTTGAAAATGATACCAAGGGGAAAGTGCGTCTTCCTGCCCTTCACATCGCTGCTCGCAAGGATGATACGAAAGCAGCAGCTCTGCTCTTGCAGAACGACCACAATGCTGATGTGGAGTCA
Organism: Actenoides lindsayi; assembly: GCA_025331215.1. NCBI lineage: Eukaryota > Metazoa > Chordata > Aves > Coraciiformes > Alcedinidae > Actenoides > Actenoides lindsayi. The sequence goes on along the minus strand of WTSP01007044.1, from coordinate 3,786 downwards.
AAGGTCAGTTGTAAAAAAAGAAAAAAAAAGGTTGATACGGTATATTAAGCGTTGACCACACGTGTTACAGCCAGCGAAGATCTCCCCTAGTGGGAAGTATTTTGCTGCAGAGTTACACGTAACTTTCTCCTGTAGTGTGTGATTAAGAATACGATTTCATTTGCTTCCTTTGCCTCTCTCTCCCCTATTACCTTTTTTTTGTTTAAATCACATTTGATTTCTGCTGTAGAAACTTTGCACATGGAAAATAATAAGAAAAATAGTATTAGAATGATTCTCTTGGGAATGAAAGCCACTCCTGCAGTGGTGTGTTACAGATATCGTACAATTAAGTCGTTTGATTAGTTGTTAATGCAATTGCTACTTTAAGAACTTTGGTAACCGTGTACCAATTAACATTCAAAATACTCGATCATTCAGCTTTCCATTCAGTAGAGCTTCCTTTGTGTGCTGATTGTGCTATCATCTGAGCTGCCATGCCACATAGCAATCATGAAGCTTTCTGCATCCATACCACCAGTGGTGAACTAACCGTTCATTTTTTCCCCCTTTGCTTCCAAATGTGTTAACCTAGATGATGGTGAATAGAACAACAGAGGTATATATAAATAAATATATGCATCATCACTCCTCCATGACTTAGTGCTGCTGCATCATTTCTTCCTCCTCCTTTTTGCATTGCCTTTTATAGGATAGATACCTGCTTTAGATGAAATGAAGTAGCATGTGCTAGAGAAGACTGTAGTTTAGATACCAGGGCTTTCTGCAGCTGAAACTAGGGTTTAAAAGTAAGACTTAAGCATTCTTAGGAACTCAATGCCATCGTAAAAGAGCCGTATTATGTAAGATGGAGTTTTTAGGAATTCTCATGGAGCATATATTTATCAGATATGTTAAGAGCTGCAGACAACCCTGTCGTGTTGTGCATCCAGGTCTGATTTTAGGCTTCTGCATGACACTTACCTCAATGGTGTCAGCAAATAGAATGAAGAGAGTGATTTTATACCTGCAAAACTCCCAAAGCAAGGCAGTGGCAGCTAGCATGGCTTGCTAACAATTTAGAAATGCATCTAGTTCCCATAAGGTTTCATACTTTGCAGGACTGATGGAATTGCTGCATGTTTTAGCATTATTTTAAAAGGAAGTAAAGCTACTTAAATATGAAAATAAGTTGATGAAGTAGTTTTATCAGTAAGGCATCTTCTAATTAGGGTGGTAAATCATGGTGTCTGAACATAACCCAGTGTGATTGCCCACAGTGGGAGACTGATCTTTATGGTACTAACCCTTGGAAAAAAAAAAAATCATATTAATAATTTAAAATCGTCTTTGATGTTGTTTTCATTTGCATCTACTTTGAATTTATAAAAAAGCAGTTAGCAAGTATCATTAAATGACTTGTATCTGAACTTCTGCAAAGAATCTCTAAGAGATTTAACTTGCACAACTGACATAATGCTAACAACTACTTGTTTCGAGTTAGAAATTAATTTCATATAAAAGACAGATTATTGCTTTACTACTCAAATGTTTTGCTGCTGTTTTTCTGGAATAACTGAAAGTTTTATCCTACTTCTGGTCTTCTAGAATAAATATGTTAATTTTTTTTCCCTCCTGCATAGCAATGTGATTTTATTTAGACTCTCTGAGAGTCTCTAAATAAATGTCAGTGAGTGAAAACTAGTACAGAATTGGAATGGTGACTTGTAGCAGACTTGTATTACTAGCTTTTGCCAGTGATGTGATACAAATTTTGAAGTAACAATGAGACCTAAAAAATAACTATCAATTTCATTTGTTTTGCTTTGCTTTTTTCCAGAGTGGGTTCACTCCCCTCCACATAGCTGCTCACTATGGAAATATCAATGTAGCTACATTGCTGTTAAATCGGGGTGCTGCTGTGGACTTCACTGCAAGGGTGAGTGTGAAATCTTAGTTAAGCTTAGTTCGTTTAATCACCACTTTGAAACACTTTTTCCACCAAGGTGTGGAAAGGCACATTGCTGAGGGGCCTGGCCTGTCTGCTCTTGTTCTGTTACCATATGGTGTAAAGGGGCTTTCCTTGGGCTGCTGAACTGAACTCTAGTCCTCGCTTTTCAAAACTTCTGTTTTAATCAAAAAGAGCTTCTGTTTTCATAGTTCCAATGCTGCAAAAGGTAGGCCGGGATTCTGTGAGATGAATGTTTTCTTCCACCTGTAGTTTTAACATACAGCAAGAGTCTTGTGCCTGTTGAATTGTCCTCAAAATGCAGTTGTTGCCAGTGAAGTACCAGTGAATAAAGCATCTCTGCCTTCACTGCCTATGCAATAGTCAGATATGTAAAAGAGGTCTGAGAAACTGGAGAAGTAGAAAATCAAACAAGTAACAGAACTGGAGGGGAGTGGATATTGGGAGCTGTATGGCAGAAGACACAGTAGAGTGGGGAGAACTAACCCTCCTGACCCTGTGAGCTGTGCACCAAAGTCACAAGACAGCCCAGGGAGTGACAGAGTAGTTCCTCAGGAGGGAAATGGTACAGGCTTTCCTGGGGTCCCCTTAGTTCACTCTGGGTTGAGTGGGGAGCAGCTGAAGCCACCGGTCAGCTGCTTGTTTGGGGAGTGGGTCCATTCTCCCACAGGCAGCTGCACTGCTCCACGAGCCTGGTGCCAGCACAGCCTCATCTCATAGCCTGGGACAAAGCTGGACCATATCAGCTGGTAAGGGTTGAGTCTGTTGAAAGACCAAAGAGGTTTATTAGAGTGAAGGTGTGTGGTCAGGGTAGAGGGGATGTGGGAACAACAAAATGTAAGCAGGACAAGTGTAAAGGACCAAAAGTGTAAAGGACCAAAAATGACAGGGGGAAGTTATATATAGATGGAAAAGTGGGAAAATAAAGAAGTGTATAGTGATAGAGCAATATGAAGGGTAAGAAAAGAGCTTGTGCCAGGCATGAGACCAGAAACAAAAGAAAGGCAAATGCAGAGGTAACACAAGATTTAATGATCAGGATGGAGGGCTAGGGAATGGTAGGGTACAGAGGACATAGGTAGAAAGCTGAGAAGGTGTCATGCGAGTATGCAAGGCTTAACGGAAAAGGGAAAAGGAGGGAGAGTGGTTAGGGACATACAGATGAATAGTAAAGGGGCTAACATTCAAAATAGAGTAGTGCTAGAAAATGCTGGACCTAGAACTTCCTACTGAAGCTTTAAAGAATTTGTTTGCTCGTTAGATTCTTTAGTAATGGTTTGGGCTGTATGAATAAGATGATGCCTATGGGATTTCTGCTGACACACAGCCAGGAATGGTTGTGAGCACAGAAAGCGCAACAGAACATGGAAAAGTGTTGGAATTCATAGTGAAAAACAGCTCAAACTCTTGGCTAAAGAATGCATGTATCTCTCTGTCTGGTTTCTCCAACAAGAAAGGGGAGGACCTGGTTAGGAATGAAAGAAAAAAAGCCCTCAAACCAAATGTGATTTCAGGTTATTCTAGGGTATTTCTGATATAGACAAAACAAGTGAACAATAACAACCAACCAGCTGAACAAAAAAAAACCCACCAACAAAACCAAAATGGCCCACCAAACAAACAAACAAACAAAACCCCATACCAAACAGAGGCTGTGCAACAATTCAGCTGACAAAACCTTACCAAAACGAAGGCAGGAAGGAGATGTGGTAGTGGTCCCTGAGGCAATCGGGAGAGAAAGTCAGCAGAGCAAGGGGCATTCAAACTGAAGGCAAATGCTGATGTAAGAGTAAATAGACACAAGCTGGTCATGAATAAATGTTGTCTAGAAATATGTT
>WTSP01007043.1:0-13202 GCA_025331215.1 Actenoides lindsayi | reverse complement strand
CCAGCAGAGGGGTTCCAGCCCTCCCAGCATTGCTGGGGCTCCTCTGGCCCCGCTCCAACAGGTCCCTGTCCTTCTTGCACGTGGGGCCCCAGAGTTATACAGGGATGCAGAAAATGTCAAGGAGCTGCTGCCCGGAGTACAAGCAGCTGTACTGCACTGTGGACACAGGTCCATCTGTTACCATGAACAAAGGCTACAGGCTTTCTGGGGCAGAACCATCACGATAAATCTGTAACGTAAAACTTTATATGCAGCTGGAATAAAATCTCCCTGGCAAATAATCAAAGTCTTCCAGAGCACCGAGTCTAAACTAGAGCAGAGCTGAAGCCGTTTGATCACAGAACCGTCTCATCTGGGCTGAAAGGACTGCTAATTAGAGCCCTACCAGGAACGACAGGAGCACACCGTTTTCATCCCAGCTCCTTGGATGTGTCATCGTCATAAACTCAGGGCTGTTCCCTGGTGCAGACGCAGGTTTCAGAAGCCGAGGCTGAGGTGCAGGTCTTGACGCAGAAGGACCCTGCAAGGAAAGGCTGATGTGGCAGAGAAAGCAAGTCCCTCCCTCCAGCAGCAACCCCGGTGCCTCTCCTGCCTGCCAGGTGAAAAATCTCTCCTGTGAGGAAGAGTGAGGAAGGCCCAGTGCTCTTGGAGGGACCCCTCGCTGCCCGGCCCCGGGCCGAGGCCCTGGGAGCAGGGAGCTGGCAGCTGCAGTGTGTATTCGAGCAGTACTGAGTGTCTCGATTAGCTCTGCTGACTGCACCGTGAAGGAAAAATAAGATGTTCCAAATTTTGTATCTTCTATTAGGATTTTCAACTATGCATATTAAAAAACTGTGGGGGGAAAGCAACCCTGGGGGGAGGAAGAGTAAAGCTGATACACAAACTCTTCAGGAACAACATACAAAGTAATCGACGGCTAAATGTAACATTAAATGAATAGGCTGTGATGAGCTGAGCACTGACCCTCGAGACACAAGCAGCAGGGTGTCCTCAGCCACCCCCCAGCACTCCCAGTCTCCTGGGCTGGCCTGACCCCCAGCTCCACCTCTCCTCATACCAGCAGAGAAGGCTTCACAGGTGCAGCAAAAGGAGAGAATTTTCCACGTCAAACAACGGAGGTTAGCCTACAGCGCCTGTGATCACGCGCACCGGGGCCACACAACCTCACCTCTGGCATCCCCCCGACTCGTCCCATCTCTGGGGTACGTGGGACGGGCAAACAAGACTTGGGGGGACAGGAACCTGCTCAGGGCCATCCCACTGGGGCCCTCCCAGTGCTGCCACACGCCAGAAATGAACAGGAGTCACGCTGGGAGGAGAGAGGAGAAACGGGGGGAACGGAGCTGAGCGGGGCCAAGCTGAGCTCGGCAGCTCTCGTCCCTTCAGCAGCTCTGCCAGCTTCGGTACAGCCGCCCGGCCGCTGGGACAGGACAGGGCCGCCGCCTGCACCGCCACACCATGGGTTATTTCCCTCCATCTCCCTGCTCCTTATCCCAGAATAGCACAAGAGGACCAGGAAGGTCACTTGAGCCATCTAATTCTAGGACAGTTCCACCATAATTATAAAGCTGGATTTTTCCAGTGCCATGGGGAAGAAGAGAGGGAGCCAAACCTCCCCGCAGTCACCTCCTCACTTCTCACAGCCAACTCCCCTCTGGACCACCCACAACCACCCTTCCTCCTGAGCCCAGGCCAGCCACCAAGCTGGGCTTACCTGGAAAAACTTCTTTGGTGTGAGGGTGTGGGAGGCTGTGCCAGGCTGCCCAGAGAAGCTGTGGAGTCTCCTTGTCTGGGGAGATTCCCACCCTGGCTGGACACTGTGCTGCTGGGCCCCCTGCTCTGGGTGGTCCTCCCAACCCCACCACGCTGGGGTTCTGTGACATCCACTCAGCTGGGGGAAATAAAGGTGTTTTTCAGTTTTACCCCAGATCAGAGCAGGACCCTGCCTGGAGAACAGTGCGGCCACCACCGTGTTCGCTCATGTTACCTGGCGGGCTTTACATTTTCAACATAAAAGGAGTCTTCTACAGGGCTGTGCAGGTACGCACAAACACCCCCCCAGACACAGTTGTGCACGTGAAAGGACTGATGAGGCAGCAGTCAGAAAGACTCCGCACTGTTCATCTTTCCACTTTCGTCTGTTTAACTGAGAACAGAGAGCGAGGAGAACGGGGAGGGGAGGAGACGGCAGAGCCCTGGTTAAAGTCACCAGAAGGAAAGTGGGACAGGCTGGCAAGAGGTGGGGGTGGCCCTGGGGACAGCCGAGCGGACAGACAGCTCAGGGAAGGAGTCCTGCTTTCCTCTTCTCTGGGAATCCAAACCCAGGCAACCAGTTTCCAACGGCCAAGCAGGTGAACATTTTACCTGGCTGACCATTAAACTGTGCTATGGTGTGCCCTCCCCAAAGGCACGGACTGTGGCATCAGAAAATGAGGCTAATTAAACACCAAATTCAGTATCAAATTCAGCTGACAGACTGGACGGGTACTCCAGCCTCTAACTATTTTGTTGGGCTTTTTTCGCCCACTTCTACAGCTCAGGAAATTTTATTTCAAGCAATTAAAACTGATTTACAAAAAAACCCAAAAAAAGTCTTTGTAGCACATGTTTATAGTAGCATAATGTTAGCATTAAACATCTGCTACATGTCACTTAATGTTTTTGCAACGTACGCTACAAATGACAAAGGGACGACTTCAGGTGCCTTGTCAGATGTTTGTGTTGTGTCAGGGCTGGGCTGTGACTGCTAAAACCCTAACGCAGGCAGAAAGCACCTCAGTAAAACTAAACCGTTTCAGACAAATTTATTCCGACAAAAATGGCAAAGCTGGCTGGACCAAAACGTTGCATTAATTAACTCTGTTTAATTTCATTTTTTCACAGCGTGTAGGGGGAGAGAAAGGCTTCAAAACTGACCTGGGCAGTACTTTTCTGCAGTGTAAGACCTCCTGTGCATTTTAACTTTAAAAGGTAAAAAGAATAGTTACACAAGATGAAATGTCTGACCCAAAGTGAAGTTTTCCTTTCTCTGCTGAAAAAGGTGGATTTCAGGTAAGGTGCCCAAAGGGGTATTTTACTCTGGGACACAATGCCAGCCCCTGGGGTTTAATTTTCTGTTCACCACCTGCCCAAGAGCAGAGAGCTGCTGTCCCTGGCAGCAGTGCCCTCCCATGCTGCTGTGAATCTTTAACGTGGGCGGCTGGTAAAACACCAGGTGAAATTCCAGGTCCATGCCCGAAATGGTGTTTCTGGAGCCGCAGCCCCGTCCCCCGGTGCCAGGGGGTCTTCTCAGCGAGCCGACCGCAGCACAGCCCTCGCTCTGCCCCGCACCGCAGCTCAGAGACAGCCCTCCATCCCAGCTGCGCCGGGCAGAGAACACCCTCAGCAAAGAATTGGACATAGGGGAAAAAAATAGAAAAATCTCACAAATATTGCAAGTTTTGTTGAAAACTAGGCTGAAACAAAGTTCAGGGCATCTTTGCAATTTCCATTTCAAATGGAAAGATGATGAACAATTTTGCTCAGCAGAATGGAGAAGTTTGGGGGTTGTCAGCCTCAGTTCACTTCCATCCACAGGAAAAACGTTCATGTTTTATGTACGTATGTTCTGGCTCTGCGGTGGGAAGGGTTTGCTGAGCAACGCCAGTCTAAATACAATCAAGGAATTCTCACAGGAGGATGCAGAAACCTTTAGTAATCGCAAAGAAAAGCCAGCCAGTGAAGAAATGCACCCTTTCTAGGAAGCAGCTTACTACTACTGTAGTACCCAGCTCCAATCCTCCAAGCTTTAAAAGAAGGCAGCTACTAACTTCAGATGAACCACAAGTCCACGAAGGGACTCTTGAGACGAAGCAGAAAGCACCAGGAATAAGAAGAAAAGAAGGAAATGTTTAAAAAGTCTGCAATAATATTGGGATGTTGAAGTTCCATCTCTGAAATTAGAGATGTACGAAAGAGATGGATCTTTTAAAAGCCTAAGGAAGTAATTTCATTAGGAATTCCTTTGATGGCAGATTTTTTCCCCCTTTATGGGGTTGCATGCCTAGACTCATGGGACCCCAGCTCATCTCTGCATATCCTTAAATATAACTCCAGGTAAGTGCTTTTTACACAGACGGCAAGAGAGTTTTTACATCACCGCAGCCCGTTCAGAGGAATCCTCGCTTAACCAGTACCCTCTAAAAGCCCCCGCAGACCAGCAGCCCCACAGCCACCCTGCAGCAGCAGGTCAGGGTGCTGCTGCCTGGAACAGCATCTCTGCTCTCGGGCAGGTGACGGACAGAAATCAAACCCCAGGAGCTGGGGCCACGTCCCAGTGGTCCCCGCTCCGGGAGCGGTGCCGGCCCGGCCTCGGCACTCCTCATGAAGCTCCGTGCACCCAAACGTACCTGAGCTTACCTCTCCTTACCACTACTAGAGAAAGGGAGCTAAGAATTAAAAACACACTAACCCAGGTGTTGCTGTGCAAGGACACCTTTGTGTTTTAGCGCTGGCCATGACACCGGGAACACCAAACACGTGACGAGTGCCTGAGCCCTTGGCTCTGGCCAGCTCTCCGCAGGAGCAGCAGCGGGGTCGGCCACGCTCTGCAGAACCTGCCACCCGCTGCAGATGTTCCAACGGCATGGTGGCCTCCTCCTTCGTTACAGCCTTCCTCATCAGACCCGCCACCTCATCGAAACTGGATATTGCAGCACTCCGCAGCCTCCGCAGCAAACCCGCGCTGCACCCTCCAGCTGAATCCCAACTGTAAAATATTTAAGCCCATCCAGCAATGCTTGATGAATTCTGAAAGCATGGGCATGCCAGGAGGGTGTGCAGCTAAGCTTATGCTAAACCACAGTTAAGTGGAAGGAGGTCAGGTCTTAAGACCTGCCAGAGAGCTGGTGTTTCTGTGATCTCTGTCCTGAGAACACCACCACCGCCTTCTTCCTGCTGGCACGCGAGAAATCCTACCAACCAGGAGGACCCGAACCAGTTGTTCTGGTGGGAACCTCTTCAACAGCAATGCTTTTGTCTACTTTTTTTCTTGTCATCCACTCCAGCATGACCCAGGATGGAAAAAGCTCCAGGAGAGAAGGGGGAAGACCAACACCACCCAGCCCACGGTGCTTGGGCAGAGGTGCTCACGGGGACGTGCAGGCTGCTGTGTTCTTCCCTGCTCCGGGGTACCTCCCGCAGGAAGCTTCTCTGGGGTTCTCTTACAAAGATGAGCAGGAAAACCATTCATGCCCGTGGGGAAGCAGGCATTGCTGTTCCATCACCCGAGCCGAACGGGCTCACTGGACATTTCTAGAACTCGGGGCACTCCGGAGCAGTGCTGGCCCCTCGGTCTGCTCTCAGCTCCTGGGCTCGGGGCTCCCAAGGGCAGTCAAAGCTCCGCTCTCGATACGCCAGTGAAACAGACATTAAATGGATTAGGGGCAGGATCAGCTGCTGCTTCCTGGCACAGGTTTTAAAGCATTAACCGTTTTTCAGCTCTGTCTAATACAAGAAGGATAGATTTCTTTTTCCCATTTATGCCACAGTAATAGTTTCATTTAGTGTCCCAAACTCCCGGTGTAATAAACACATGTTTCATATCAAAAATGCAGTTTGCTTCTTTCACTAACTTAGCCCACCCTGTAGCTCTTACTGCACCAGGGAAACCACGAGCCCAGACGTTAATTCTTTACATCATCTCAACCCACAGCTTAAATGGCGACAGAGCCACCGCTGAGGACCTGACGCTACCAACTGCTGCAGATCCTCGGGGCTCGATCTCTGTCCCCAGGAGGAGCACAAACCCCAGCCTCGCACCTTCTTCCAGCAGGAACCTCCTTCGAGCGAATGCACACGGCTGAAGGGATGCGGGGATGCCCAGGGCCGGGGTTTGCTCCACGGCACGCTGCCTTTCGCGACGTAGCTTCTCCTCGACGGCGAGCGCTTCGCAGTCGCTGAATTATTCACCGTTCAGAGAACGCGTTTCCATCGCCGAGAGTTGGCAATCGAGAATGACTTACAGAAATAGGTCACCCTTATCCCATAGAAGAATTAACATACACTCCATGTGCTCCCCACCCCCCAGTTTCCATTTTTAAGCTCTGTTCCACGTGAGGACGGGCCAAATTTAAACCGTCTGCATTTTTCATGCTGCTCCATCCCGCTAAACCCACAGCCTTCTCACTGTGCCCGGACTTTACATTTTTAATAAACCGCACCCGGCAATGAAATTAATAGCCCGACTTCTGCCCGCTGTTCCCGGCGAGCACGAGCGGAGCACGAGCGGAGCCTCGCCGCTAACGGCGAAGGATGCCAGGGACCCGGGTTCTCCAAAGCCACTGCCTCAGCCTGAGAAAAGCCCCTCGCACCTGGAGTGGCCTCAGCCACCACCACCCTGGGCCACGAGGTTTCTTCATCGGAGGGGGGAGCAGGTTGTGGTTTTCTTTAACTCCATACCTCTGAATTAAACAGATTTTAACACGACGTTAAAAAGAAAAAAAAAAAAAAAAAAAGAAAAAACAGGGACATTTTTCTGCTGGCACATTTAAATTTCTGTTTTTACACATTTCCAAATTAAATGCAATTTGCTAAGGACTGTTCCCCAGCAAGCTGTTAGCCATAATATGCCCAGGCTGCTGTCTACTGAGTCCACAGCCATTTCTCCTCGCTGGGAAGCACAGAACAAGGCCCTGCTCGGGCTTTCTGTTCCTGCTCTGCGTGGCACAGGCGGAGACGGCTCCAGCCAGCACTCGATCGCCTGCAAATCACACCGGAATCTCCAGCCTCTGGGAAATGGGGTTCAACTGAGAAGAAACAAACGGCACACAAAACCGAAGTACAAAGCAAAAAATCTGTAACGTACCATCACCAGAACAATCAGAAGAGCTAAACCCAGCAGGCAGCGAGGGGAGTGAAGGAAACCTGGTCTGGCAGGGGGAAGAGAGCTGCCACCACACACCGGGCACCGTGCAAAGGTGTCCGAGTGGAATTACGCACACGGGACAACTTGCTGCTTGCAGGTCGGTGCCTGCAGCTCCCGGGTGGGTAAAGGGCAGAAGCAATGAGCAGAGGTCTGCGAACCGCTGTTCGGGAACGTTAAGGTCCAAATTCAACTCCATTCACAGTGGCACTGGCAGAGCTTGGGGATATTTTGGCCCAGCAGAAACAGCAGGAGGCCTCCCAACTGACTTTGATCAGACAACGGTTTCCTGGTGAAGCTCTGGAGGGTGCCCATCTCTCCGCATCAGAAAGCATGAGCTGTGCCTTCCGGTTTTGCTAAGCATCAGGGACCTGCCTGAAGCCAGACTCCCAGTTACACCAGTGGGCATCAGCCGCTTCCAGCAGGGTCCACAGAGACAAAGCCAGCGGAGGACCCACGGCCAAGTCGGGTCCTTGGGGCACAGCGCTGGCTGCTCGTTGTTGGTGATTCACCCAGAAACGCTGGTCACGGGCCGAAACCTGCCCTGCCGTACGCAGCGGATTAATCACCGCGTGGCTTTGTTCCCGCAGCAGCTCCAAGTGCTCGTTACCCGCTCCGGGAAACGAGCGCTAATCACAGTATTGCTCACAATCTCATTCCAGCGTTCAGCTCAAACCCATTGTTGGGCTCCATAGCCAACAGCTTACACTAATTCCTACCAACTCCTAATACCCCTCTACCGAGCCGTACAGAGTTCACCCCGAAGCGGCACAAATTCTAACGCGCAGCAGGATTAACTCTTCACGCCTTAAACTTAATTATGTGCAGTCAGGTGGCACTTAATATTCCTTCCTCCTTAGCTAAACCCAACAGCCCGCGTTTAATGATTTCGGCGCACATACGCTGATGGAGCTAATTAGGACTCCTGTGGGGCTGAGCCCAACTTTTCCAGTGTTGTCTAAACTGAAAACAAAATGTTCCAGAAGCCATACTGTGCAGCACAGGCGCTGGGCAGACAACCCACTCCTGCAAATCCACGACCACCCAATAACAGCTCCTGGGAAAAATGAAAATACCGCAAACGAGAAACACCGAACACTCCGCTTCATAGAATGACAGAATCAGTCTCCTGGGCTTTCCAAGGCTTTCACCATCGACTCCAGTTTTGAGAGGATCAAACCAGAAACTAAACTGAAACCCCACTTACATACTTTGAATGGATTATGCTAAAGGCTAAATAAAATAGCATCATAGAAACAGAGAATCGTTCAGGTTGGAACCAAAGATCATCAAGCCCAACTGTTCCCCCAGCACTGTTAGGGCACCACTGACCCATGGCCCTCAGCACCACAGCTCCACGGGGGGCTTGGAAATCCCTCCAATTCTGGGATTCTATGAATTCTATTCTCAATGCTGGGATTCTAAGAATATATAGTATTAGTTAATAGAGATATAAATATGAAAATGGAAGTGTCGTTGGCTGTTCTGAAACTGTGACTGCAGTAAGCATCAGGATACTCACTATGTTCTACAGATCACGCATCTGACCCAGCTCTGGGGTTCTGCGGAGCTGGCAGGGATGCGGGCACAGACCCAGCAGCGCTGCTGAACAGAGGGTGCGATGGGACGGGTGTGTGGGAGGAGAGGAGGAGGGACTCCTCTTCCACCCTGCTCCCGCTGAAGGGGGTGGGAGTTTTGGCACAGGGACCGCTCGGGCAGCTGCACAGAGTCAGCTGGATCCTGGCCACAGCTCCAACTCCCTCCTTCTTGTGCAGGGGTGAGAAGAGCAGCAGAAGACTTGTGTGCTGTTCTTCAGCCAGCCCTGCCTGCTCCCCTTCTGGCAGCTGACCTGCTTTCCAGCTCTTGTGCCAACAGGATCTTATTTTTTCCCCAAAACGTTAGCGCCTATGAAAATTCTCTTTTGATAACACTTAAGAGAAAAGAAAAACCATGTCCTGTTAACATGGCCTCCCATTCTGAAGCATAAATCCCAGAAGTCTCCTAAGAGCTGCTGTGAACATCTCAGCAGTGCTATCCTAGGGGATGCCCAAACCTCGGTGGGGTCACAAGTGCCTGTTCAGTGCCGGGGCGGGTGCCCCGTAGGGTCTACCCCCCAGTGCAGACATGTGCGTGTCTGTGCATGCACATGCATGTCCTCGTGGAGTGGGGCAGCAGCTGATTCCCTTGAGGACAGTGAGGAACTGACCCACCTGGACAATGAGATCCCAGGTGCCCTGCTCTGGGTGACCCTGCTGGAGCAGATCTCCAGAGGTCCTTTCCAACCCCTCCCTACCAGTCTGCGACTCTTTGAAAGGATTAGTTGCTAAAATTCTGACTGTTCAAAACATTGGCTCATCTTTTCTCCAGCAAAGGTTCAGGATCTGCGGATGGGTGTCACTTTGGAAACTGAACAGAACAGCTCCAGCTGGGAGCTCAGCCCTGCGCAGAGAAGTCCTCTCGCAGAGGTCCTGTTCCTTCTGCATCGTTCTGTCAGGTTCCCTTTGGTTGCTGCCCGCCACAGAGCTGTCCCCCAACGAGGCAGAGCGCGGCAGCAGCCAGCAATCGCCAGCAGAAAGCTGGGTGCTGCCACCACCTTCCACCCCGCGCTCGCTTCTCCCTCCCCACTGCGCCAGCATCCCCCTGGCCCCCCGAGGCTCACCTCCAGCAAATGGCGTACATGCGGTTCACGGTGGAGATGCGGAAGGGCTCGTTCTTGGAGCGGGTGAGGCTGCTGCTGAGGGTGCCCAGCCCCATGCGCTGGTAGTCACGGCAGCAGGCTCGCTCGACCAGGTGGTTGATGGTCATCTTGTCCGAAGGTCTGATGGTGGTGGTGGGGGTCAAAGTGCTTCTGTCCATCTCTTCAGACACTGGGGAGACAGAGGGGGCTCTGGGTCCGTGCTCGGCACAGACACAGCGTTCCGTGGGCAGCTGGAGGAGGTGGCTGGGCCGGGCTGGAGGCATCTCCGCACCGACAGAGCCAGGGCAGGGCAGGAGCTCCCTCCCACCACCTTCATCTGAAGCGGGAGAGCTCAGCTGCCCCACCCACAGGGCTGGGTGCTGGACTGTGGGGCAAGAGCCTTTACTGGAGGGGTGAAAGGGACCAAGAGGGGTCAGCTGCCTGGGTACTGCCCTTACAGCAGATTTCTATGGTGCTTTCACATCACTGGATGCCACAAGAGATGAGGAACAGCCCAACACAGATCTGTCCAGAGCTGCTCCATCACACCGGCCCCACCTCCTCCCTCAGAGGACAGCAACCTCCTGCAAGAGGGGGACAACGTGGGCGAGACCTTGTCTCCAGCCCAGGACAATTCCAGCCAGGCAAAACCACTGTCAGGCAGACACGGCCCTCGGGAGCACCTCTCCTAAGGCCTCTCCTAATGCCAGAACTGGAGGACAACAACGAATCTCAAAGGCATCTCTTCTGGGCCTGCAGGCAGCTGAAGTGACCACTAATAAAGGACGGACAGAGTGGAGGCTCGCAGTGCTGGTAGCACAGCTTGAGCTGAAAAGGGCTGCAAATGAACTGGGGAGTGAACAAAAGGAGCAGAACCCAAAGTATCCTGGTGAACAGAAGATCCCAAATCAGCCACGTCCAGTCTGCTGGACCAGCCCCACATGTGGCAGGAGGGACTGGTCCCTGCAGACACCACTCCCCAGTGAAACTCTGAATCCCACCCACCATATCCTCCCTGGGAGGCCTTCCCACCGGGGCAGCCTGTGACTTTCCATGCAGAGGACTCCAGCCCCTTCCACTCCTCCCAAGCTCTTCCCTGACCTGCCCTGCTGCTGCTTAAACCTGTCACTTCCCACCCGGGGAGCTGAGGCCACAGACCAAAGAACTCCACAGAGGCCACCCCCAGCAGACAGGAGCTGGTTGAGCACTGAGAACTAGGCGAGGTGACCAGAGCATCCCCCTGGGCCCAGGAAGCTCCCGCTGCAGAGTGAGGGCCGGGACCTCTCCCAGCTGGAAGATGCTCCTGCTCCGGCTGGGACCTCTCCCAGCTGGAAGATGCTCCTGCTCCGGCCGGGACCTCTCCCAGCTGGAAGATGCTCCTGCTCCGGCCAGGACCTCTCCCAGCTGGAAGATGCTCCTGCTCCGGCCGGGACCTCTCCCAGCTGGAAGATGCTCCTGCTCTGGCCGCCATCCCGCTCCCCACGGCCTCCCAGCCTGGCCCGGGGTGCTCCCAACCTGAGATCTCGTCCTCGTTGTCCTCGGGGAAGTTCTGGCTGCTCCGCTGCTCCCACGGGGGCTGCGCGTATTTCTTCCTCATCACGTACTGGCGGCCGATGGTTTTCTTGGCGTTTTTCACCAGGTTTTTGGAGAGCGTCCTGGAAGCGGAGCGGCGGTTGAGGCCGGTTGGTCCCACCTCCCGCACGGGTGTGACCACAGCCCGGCCCGGCCAGGAGGGAAGCCCCCGGAGGGTTAGAGACACCCACACTCAGTCACACCGAGAGCAAAGCAGAAACAGGAGCGTCCCTCACCACCGGCTACCGGCACGGGGTCAAAGTCACTGTCACCACAGGAGGGGAGATGTCACCTGACGGTTCCTCAGCTGCAGGAGGGCACCGACACAGAGCCTACAGAACTTCCCTTCCCCAGGGGGTCCTGGGTGCCTCGGGAGGCTGGACAGGACTCCAGCCTTGTCCCGGGCTCTAAGGCCACCACCTCTGCACCAGAGCTGCCCCCAGCAGTGACCCGGCTCGTCCCCAGAGGAGGTGGTGGGCTCCAGGGGCCAGGGGATCCACCACAGACAGCCCAGCCTGGACACGGGGCTGCTCCTCCCTGGGCAGAGGGACAGAAAAGTGACCTGCTCGATGTCGCTAAGGGACAGGGACAGAGCCACTGGGCTCAGGACAGGCAGCTCGGGGAAAGCAGGAGACCTTCCAGAACCCTGCGTGGCCAGAAGAGGCTCCTCTCGACACAGCTCCTGAAGGCAGCGGTTCCTGAAGGCAGGAATGGCCCATCCACTGCCAGCACCTCGCGCTCGTCACTGCCTCGGTGAGCCCCTGGACTCCAAGGGGCACAGATACAGGAGATGGGGGACATTCACCATCCAGGGAAGGGCTCAGCCCAGGGCCACAGCCTGAGGCAGACTCCCAGAAACTCAGAAGTTGTCAGGGCAGGGGCCAAAGCGAGACCAGGAGGTGCCTGGTTTGGCCGTGCAAAGTGGGCGGTGAGGACATCCAACTGCTCCCTGTGGTCACCAAGGAGGGGAAAAGCCTCAGGACGGAGGAAGAACATCGTCCTGGGAACGAATGCTCAGGGACGGAGGCGAGGAACGGGAGGAAGGAGATCTGCAGACTGCGTGGGGCACGGGAAGCAGACTTGGAGGGGCTGCCAAAGCACATCCTGCGAGCTCAGCCAGACTTGTGAGGCTGTGCCCAGGCCTGGAGCTAGCCCGGCAGCTCCAGAGGTCTCTGGGGGTCAGTGGCACGGGCAGAGGTCCCTCAGCACGTCCTGGGATCCAGCGGCGTGCCACGGAGCACTGGGATGAGTGACCGGAGGCCACAGTGCTGCGGTGGTGAGAGCACACCCCAAACCTGGAGGTCAGACCAGCAGCCCAGAGAAGGGTATAGAAGGCCCCAAGAGACAAGCCCCCAGCCCAAGTCACATGCAGAGCAGGTGAGAAGGAACCCTGGGAGCAGTGAAGGCCACAGCCTGAGCCAATGCCACCTCGCGAGCCCCCGCCCAGGGTGAAGGCATCTTACGTGGTTGAATGGCCAAGGTGCCCGAGGGACATGACCCCCACTGTCAGGCCCTGGAAGATATCGGTCACCTGCTGGGAGCTGAGTCACAAACACACAGGGGACAGAAGCTTCAGACTCCAGGACACACCAAGCGCGGGCACAGCAGTGACCAGAGCCCAGCGTCGCTTCACCCAGAGCCCGAGCGCAGGAGCAGGGTCTGGCCGCAGGGCACCCCCCGTGCAGAGCTTCTCCACTCCCCATCCACTGCTGCTGCAGGAACCTCTCTGGGAGGAGCCTCCTCGGGACTCCAGATGTTTTGGACTGGGCAATGGGGCAAGGAATGCTGCTGAAGGGAAGTCCCCACTTCCTGAGTCTGACTGGTGGGGCTGGGAGACCACTGCGGACGTGCGGCAGAGAACCACGGAATGACAGAATCGTTCTGGTTGGAGAGACCTTGGAGACCATCGAGTCCAACTGTTCCCCCAGCACTGCCTGGGCACCACTGACCCACTGAGCCATCAAAGTACAGACTGCTTTAAGTGGGAAGAGAACTTTCAAGGTCATCTCATCCAACCCCCCTGCAGGGAGCAGGGCCATCTGCACCTAGAGC